>BKCP01005505.1:4853-56065 GCA_008636005.1 Striga asiatica | reverse complement strand
GTATGACATGGTTAAAACAGTTTCATGCTTTGAGTTCATTTGTTCGGTCAATTTGTTAAGTGAAATCGAGCCATTTTCACCCCCGAACCTAAGTATATGTGCATGCATGTATTGACCAATGTTCTAGCCTCATTAGCCATGATTTTTTATGTATATCATTCGGCCCTAGGTCAATTTTCATGTTGAGCATGTTCATTTTTGTGCCCTAGGGTGGCCTCGTGCCTAATCGGCCCTATAAGCCCACCACCAAATCCAACCGAGGTCCCTCAGTGACTTTTGGCATTTTTGAGCATTTTATGTCATATTAGGTTGATTTGGTTCAGTATTCCCTGGCAAAGTTGTCGGAAGTTTGGCAAAGGACCGGCTAGGGTCACCAGCCGCGCCAGTCGCGCGTGCCGTGCCCGTGCCGCGTCGCAGGGGCCAGGCAGTGCCCCTGTCCGTGCCCGCGCCTAGTGCTCGCGAGGCACCGCAGTCCCCAGTGCACGTGGCAGCTCCTAGCCGCGCCTGTCCGTGCCAGCTGTTCGTTCCACTTTTGTCATGTTTTCTTTGTTTATTTCATGCTTGTTTTTCCCCTACTTAGGTACTTTTCTTTGGTTTTTGGTCCGTTTTGAGTCGTCTCGTACTTATCCTTTGTTTTAGTTATTTTTTGGTCTTTTTGTTCGTTTTCCCCGGTTTCCCGTATTTCTCGTCGGTGGTGATGTGCAGGTTTGGTGGCTCGGTGTATGACTATGCGAGGTCTACTGTCTAGTTGGATGAGTTGGGGTCGTGTTGGAGAAGACGGGATCAAATTCCGAGTTCGGAGGAGAGAAGACGAACACGAAAACCAAGGTTCAGAAATTCTTCGCCGCGGCCGCGGAGAAGAGGAAGTCGCGGCCGCGAGATGCACGTAAATTCCAATTTCTGGCTCGGCTAAGTCGCGGCCGCGGAGGAAGTCGCGGCCGCGAGATGTTGTTCGCCGCGGCCGCGGAGGTCGCGACAGCAGAAATTTTATGCTGCGCGTTTGATCAGATTTTCATTCACTTTTCACCTAGGTTTAGACTCTCTCTCGTTTTTATTCACTCAAAAACAGTTTTTCTCTTAGTTCTTCATAGGATTTGATCTTGGATTGTGAAAACACCAAGATTAAGCTTGTGGATTCGGTTATTCGTGTATTCAACTTTGGATTATTCAATCGTAAGCTTTCGTTTCGTTTTCTTATTGGTTGAATGGCTTTGATTATTATATGTGTTGGAGTTGAATGCATTATGAGTAGCTAAATCCTTTAGCTAGGGTTAAGGGAAGATCGTTCCGGTTTGATTTTATTTATGTGCATGATAATTGCTCCATCCTCTCGAGTTGTGCTTAATTTAGGGTTTTGATGATTGATCACCATCTTAATCTATCTAATCGATTTTAAAACTGAAAAGGGAGAAATCGTTCGATCTAGGCTCGTTAGGAATAAGCTTGTTCGTAATAGTATTGCTTATGTTTTGATTGCTTCAAGAATTGCTTATTAATGTCTATCCTCTTGTTACGAAGAGTTATTGAGGATAGACCTCTAGATGAGTAGTTTAGCGAAGCATTCAACCGAGCTCTTGATTGCTCGTTAAGTGTATTGAGAATCGGAATTGATCGACCCCGATACCCTAGCTCCTTCATTATATATTAAATTTGTGATTCCGAGTTTGCCTGCCCCGTTCAATTATTTGCTTTTCAAATTAGTAGACGATAATCAAATCTCCAAACTTGATTTAGAATGTTTAGGATTTTCACTTCTTTTATTTTCCACTCTTGTGCTTGGATAATCGTACAAAATAATCCAGCTAACCTTCCTTGAGACACGACCCGGTGTTCGAATCTTTTGATTTAACTCCGGTAAAAAGAACTACAACAAAATGGCGCCGTTGCCGGGGAAGGTTTAGGACTTATTTTGTGCGCCTATTCATTTTGTTTTGAGTGTTTCTCTTACTTNTCCATTTTTGTGCTTGAATAATCGTACAAAATAATCCGGCTAACCTTCCTTGAGACACGACCCGGTGTTCGAATCTTTTGATTTAACCTCGGTAAAAATAACTACAACAAAATGGCGCCGTTGCCGGGGAAGGTTTAGGACTTATTTTGTGCGTCTATTCATTTTGTTTTGAGTGTTTCTCTTGTTTCTTGTGATTTTTCTTGTTTCCGCGTTTCTCTTTATTTCTTTTTGTTTGTTAGGCGTTAGTTCTTGTTTATTTTTATTTTCTTTTTCTTATCATTGGTGCTCGTAACCCTTGTTGGTCTTAGTGTATGCGTACCAGGAGTGGACGCAAATTGCTATCTCCGATCAACAAATCAGTGAACGAGAGCCTAAGGGAGCTGCTGGAAGAGCTTACTCTCGAATCTAACGAAAGAGAAGAGCACTCCCCGAAATCGTCAGAGGGCAGTAACGTCAACATGGATGAGCAACAGCAGCAACCGCCTCGTAACACCCTCCGAACCTTGGCCCAGCCGGTTATCGGGCCAGTCACTTCGTGTATCTGTTTACCAGAGCCCGCACGAAATTATGAGCTAAAAATGATTCACTATAACCAGCTGCCGGCATTCCNAATCAGTGAACGAGAGCCTGAGGGAGCTGCTGGAAGAGCTTACTCTCGAATCTAACGAACGAGACGAGCACTCCCCGAAATCGTCAGAAGGCAGTAACGTCAACATGGATGAGCAACAGAAACAACCGCCTCGAAACACCCTCCGAACCTTGGCTCAGCCGGTTATCGGGCCAGTCACTTCGTGTATCTGTTTACCAGAACCCGCACGAAATTATGAGCTAAAAATGATTCACTATAACCAGCTGCCAGCATTCCATGGGCTCCCAAGCGAAGACCCGCTTAACTTTATCCGGGAATTCTACAATGTCCTCAACACCTTCCCACTGAACGGGCTGAATGAGGATCAGTTGAAGATGAGGTGCTTCCCCGAGACATTGAAAGACCGGGCCAAGGCCTGGTTCATGACTCTTGCACCGGCATCTCTGACCACCTGGACCGAGGTCTACACAAAGTTTATTGGGAGGTACTACTCCCATCAGAAGACTCAGGAGCTCCGGTCACAGATCGTCTCGTTTGCCCAACTACCGAATGAGCCTCTTCACGAGGCCTGGGAGCGATTCAAGGATCTCCAGCGACAGTGTCCCCACCACAATCTTTCACCGGGACTAACAGTGTCCCCACCACAATCTTTCACCGGGACTACTAATGAATTGCTTCTACGACTCCCTCAACCAGAATTTGCAATACATGGTTGACAACGCTGCAGGGGGAGACATCGGTGCGAAGACAGCCGAAGAGATGTATGAGATTTTTGAGACGATGAGTGCTAATTCGTCTCAAAAGAGCAATCGAGGGAAGAGGTTCGTGGTCAACGAGGTATCTTCTGCTCAAGATATGATGGCCCAGCAAATAGCCGAGCTCACCGAGCAAATGCGGCTAATGAATGCACGNCTCAAGATATGATGGCCCAGCAAATAGCCGAACTCACAGAGCAAATGCGGCTAATGAATGCACGAGGAGGCCAGTCAGTGCACACCATGGCAGTAGACACATGCGGAGCATGTGGAGTTCAGGGGCATAGATCCGAGGTGTGCCCATCGGCGTTTGACCAGGAGGTAGGAGAACTGTATGCAGATGTCAATGCCCTCCAAGGTTATCAGAACCGGCAGCCCAATGACCCCTATTCCAACACGTACAATCCCGGGTGGAGAAATCACCCAAATTTCTCGTGGTCCAACAACAACAATACTCTCCAGCCACCTCGTCTGAACTTCAACCAACAGCAGCCCCGCCCAAATTTCATGCAACAGCAAATCCGTCCCAACTTCATCCCCCGTCCGAGCTACCAACAACAACAGCAACCACAACAGCAAGTCCAAGGGTCCGGTTCGAGTTCGTCTAGCCAGGACGACAAGCTAGATAAAATCCTTCAGTTCATCACCAACCAGGACTCATCGATCAAACGCTTGGAGACCCAAGTGGGCCAGTTGGCTACTCGGGTGGGCAATATCGAGTCTGAAGCAGACAAGGGGAAGTTGCCTAGCCAACCTAAGGAGACCCAGGCAATCACAGTGTTGAGAAGCGGGAAAGTGGTCGATAACCGGGTAGATATGCCGGGCCCGTCGGATCAGTCCGAGGAGCTTAAACTGACTAAGGAGGCGGAAGAGAATATCGAAAATTCCAAGGAAGCTGATTCTGGGAAACCGGCGGATGGCCCACTGTTGCACAGATTCCCAAATCCATATAAGTCACGCATACCTTTTCCGAGCCGGCTTCGGGATGAGAAGCAGGAGAAGCAATTTCGAGACCTTTACACCATGCTCTCGAAGGTCAATGTGAATTTGCCGTTGCTTGATGTGATAAAGAATATGCCATCCTACGTCAAGTTCTTCAAGGACTTGGTCACTAAGAAGAGGAGGTTCGAGGACGGAGAAAAAGTGGTGGTCTATGAGGCGGCAAGCGCAATGCAGCACGACTTGCCGAAGAAGGAACGTGATCCCGGGGGTTTCGTCATCAAAATTGCCCTCGGGAATGGGACAGAGGCTTCGGGGATGCTAGACCTCGGAGCGGGGATCAATCTCATGCCATTCTCCATCTACCAGCGGCTCGGCCTCGGAGATTTGAGGCCAACTCGGATGTGCCTACAGCTTGCCGACCGATCAATCAGATACCCCAAGGGAATCATAGAGGATATTCTTGTTCGTGTGGGAAAGCTTATCGTCCCGGTAGACTTCGTGGTCCTAGATGTGGGGGACGTGCAGGAGAACGGGAAGGACCATACCATCCTTCTAGGCAGACCATTCATGGCCACCACCAACACCCTCATAGATGTGAAGAACGGTACGTTGAACATGACAGTCTTAGGCGAGTCCGTATCTATTTCTGTTCGAGAGACCACTTCCGCATCTTCCGTGAACTTTGTGGAGGAGTGTGCCTTTATCGATGTGATGGACCCGTTCGTTGAGGAGATGACGGTACGGGAGTTTGAAGAAAGGTTGATGCCCGATTTGGAAGATGACGAAGGGCCAACGGTTGAGCTCTATGAAGTCGAGGAATCCCGTGCAACAATTCCATCTCCACTAGAGCTTAAGGAGCTCCCCCGACACCTCAAGTACGTTTTCCTTGATGATGAGAAGAAAAAGCCGGTGATCATCTTTGCCGAGCTAAACCGAGACGAGGAACGAGAGCTTCTTGACGTGCTTAAGAGGAATCAAAAGACCATTGGGTGGAGTCTCGGAGATATAAAGGGCATTAGTCCGGCCACATGCATGCACCGGATAATCTTAGAAGAAGGGGCCAAGCCGTTCCGCGATAGCCAACGACGACTCAACCCGAACATGATGGAGGTCGTGAAGAAGGAGGTATTGAAGCTCTATTCCGAGGGGCTTATATACCCGGTGGCGGATAGTGAGTGGGTCAGTCCCATTCACGTGGTGCCGAAGAAATGAGGGATAACCGTGATCGAGAACGAGAAAAAGGAGATGGGCCCCACCCGTATCACTACCGGGTGGCGAATGTGTATAGACTACCGGCGACTCAATGCCGTGACGAAGAAGGACCACTTCCCATTGCCCTTCATTGATCAAATCCTGGACCGTCTCTCAGGCCATCAGTGCTTCCTTGACGGACTATCGGGCTACTATCAAGTGGCCATCGCCCCGGAGGATCAGCCCAAGACGACTTTCACGTGCCCATTCAGCACCTTTGCTTTCAGACGCATGCCGTTCGGCCTTTGCAACGCACCCGGGACTTTTCAGAGGTGCATGTTCTCCATCTTCTCCGACATGCTCGAGGATTGCTTACAGGTATTTATGGATGACTTCTCTATATTTGGCACTTCATTTTCTAATTGTCTCCATAATTTATCTCGTGTCCTTGAGAGATGTATTGAATGTAATTTGACTTTGAGTTGGGAGAAGAGTCATTTTATGGTACAAAGTGGTGTCGTTTTAGGTCATGTAGTGTCTAGTCGGGGGATTGAAGTTGATAAGGCAAAGATTGATGTGATTGAGAATCTTCCCCCGCCTGTTAATGTGAAAGGAGTTAGGAATTTTTTGGGTCATGCTGGCTTTTATAGGAGGTTTATAAAAGATTTTTCGAAAATTAGCCAGCCTCTTTGTAAATTGCTTGCTAATGATGTGCCTTTTGTGTTCGATGATGCATGTTTAGATGCTTTTGAAAAATTGAAACATAAGCTTGTGACTGCTCCTATTGTTGTTGCTCCTGATTGGTCGTTGCCATTTGAGATTATGTGTGATGCTTCGAACCTTGCTGTGGGCGCCGTTTTGGGTCAACGAGTTGATAAATTACTTCGTGTGATTTATTATGCTAGTTTGACCCTTAATGGACCTCAACTTAATTACACGACCACCGAAAAAGAGCTCTTAGCCATAGTGTTTTCTCTTGAAAAATTTAGATCATACATCTTAGGGTCTAAAGTGATTATTCATTCTGATCATGCTGCTTTGAGATATCTTTTGAGCAAGACTCAATCCAAACCACGGCTCATTCGGTGGATTTACTTTTGCAAGAGTTCGATGTAGAAATTCGTGATAGGAAAGGGTCGGAAAATGTGGTAGCCGACCATTTGTCTCGTATCATCCCGTCTGATATTTCACCTCATTTGCTTGATAATAATATTGATGATAGTTTTCCGTACGAGCATGTGAGTGAGGTTTCTAGTGTTCCTTGGTATGCGGATATCGTTAATTATTTGTCAGATGGTGTTTTGTTGTCTAACCTCTCTTCCCAAGAGAGGAAACGCTTTGTGTTGATGTGTAGGAGTTACTTTTGGGATGACCCGTTGCTTTTCAAACTGGGAAAAGACGAGATCCTTCGGAGGTGTGTGCCTGAAGAAGAGCAGCTGGATGTCCTTGCCTTTTGCCACGAGTTTCAATGTGGAGGCTATTTTGGAGGCCGAAAGACGGCTCTCAAGGTTCTCCAATCAGGTTTGTTTTGGCCAACTCTCTTTAAGGATGCTCATAATTTTTGCAAGTCTTGTGATCGTTGCCAAAGAATGGGAAACATTGGTCGTAGAAATGAAATGCCCCTTGTGAACAATTTACAAGTCGAAATTTTTGATGTTTGGGGCATTGATTTTATGGGACCGTTTCCCAAATCTTGTGGCTTTGAATATATTTTACTTGCCGTAGATTACGTGTCCAAGTGGGTCGAGGCTATCCCCACAAGGACATGTGATGCTAATGTGGTTATCAAGTTTTTGCAAGGATATATATTGAGCAGGTTCAGATTTCCACGGGCCATTGTGAGTGATGGAGGCAAGCATTTTTGCAACCAGATTTTCGAGAAGTTGATGAAAAAGTATGGCATTTCACATAAAGTGGCCACCCCGTATCATCCACAAACATCGGGCCAAGCCGAGACGAGTAACAAGCAAATCAAGTCCATTTTGGAAAAGACAGTGAACTCTTCCCGAAAGGATTGGTCCAGTCGACTCGATGATGCTCTATGGGCTCAACGTACAGCTTACAAGGGAGTCTTGGGGATGAGCCCGTTCCGACTCATGTACGGAAAAGCGTGCCATTTGCCGGTTGAGATTGAACACAAGGCATTTTGGGCGATTAAGAAGGTGAATTTTGATCTAGATGCCGCCGGGAAAGAGAGGCTGTTGCAACTCTCGGAATTGGAGGAATGGAGACACGAGGCCTACGAGAACTCCAAAATCTATAAGGACAAAGTCAAGAAGCTTCACGACGCTAATATTGTTCGAAAGAATCTCGTGCCCGGTATGAAGGTGCTTTTATATAACTCCCGACTTCGTCTTTTTCCGGGAAAACTCAAGTCCCGGTGGAGTGGGCCATACATTGTTGACGAAGTTTTGACTCTTGGAGCTGTCCAACTTCGAAACCCAGCTAATGGTGAGTTATTTGTGGTGAATGGACAACGAGTGAAGCCGTATTTCGATGGAGAATTCGGAAAAAGCCATGTCGAGACGATCAGTCTCGGCGACCCAGCGTACGTCTGAGCAAGAATGTGCCGAGCTCGAGGCATTAAATCGAGCAATCTTGTACCTGATGTATTTTATTATTCATAAAAAAAAAAAAAAAGAAAAAGGGGTCGAAATCAGTTACTAGCGCCGCTAGACCCTAGCTAGCGGCGCTAAGGTGTTGTTAGCGCCGCTAAGGGTAAGTTAGCGGTGCTAGTTAGGGAATTGCGAAATACGCCCCAGGTCGCTAGGCCTCTTAGCGCCGCTAGCCGCACCTAGCGCCGCTAGGGGGGTGCTAGCGGCGCTAACCCCTGAGCAGATAAAAAAAATCGGGCATTTATACGACAATTGGGGCTCACAATTTCTAATCACCTTCCCCAAGCATCTCTCTCTCAATTTCTCTCAAGCGCATCTCCGACCCCCGCCTAGTCAACTCTGGCGACCGACGACTCCAGTCCGGCGAGGCCATCTCCGTTTGCTTCACCTCCTTCCACTCCTCCTTTTGGGTTAATCAAGGTCGTCCGAACCCTAGCTCGTGGGGTGTTCGAATTCCGGCCAAATTCTCGGGTTCAAGGTACAATAGCTTCCCCAAATTCTGATATTGTTGATTGTTGAGGCAAGAGGAGGCCTACTCCGGGTCGTAGCATCATCAACTTCTTCAACTCCTCCAATAGTCTATTGTGCACGCCAAGTGTTTGATAAATTGCCTCATAGAAGGTACAATGCCGAGAACGAGGGGCAACACATCGAAGAACACCGGTTCGACGTCAGGAGCTGGGGCCAAGGCCTCATCGAGTATTGCCAACCCTCCTACGGCTCCTGTCGGGCCCTGTTTGTCCCAACAATACGGCGTTCCTTTTCACGTCGTTTCTGCTCAGGAGGTGGAGGACTACAAGCGGCTCCTCTCGAAGCCGCTCACCGCTCCCCAAGACCTCGATTGGGGCATACTCGACGACCTTCTCATCTCAGAGGATGTCAAGCGATACCTGGCGCTGCTCGGTCTCACGGTATTCGAGAATATTGCTCTGGAGACCTTTCCGAAGCTCACCCTCGAATTTTTTAGCACGGTGGCCATGCACGATAATGGGAAGTACCTTACTGCTCGGCTAAAAGAGAAGGAATGTAAGGTCACTGATGCGATACTGAACGGGCTCTTCGAGTTTGGCACTGAGGAGGCAGCACGGCACAGCCCGATGGGGTGGAAGGCTGATCCTTATTGGCCCCTAATTTCCCCTTGCACGTCATTCAAGAAAACGGGGGATTCCTCGGGATGTATCACCGATGCTGCTTTGGGGATAGTGCACAAATACCTCTGCCACATGATTTTTGGGAAACGGGAGTCAAACAAGGTAAGCGAGCAGCAAGTATTTATTCTGTGGTCCATCGCTCAAGGGGAACCTATGTCCATGCTCCAATACCTCAAGAACGCCCTTTTTGATATCCGACATGATATCCGGCGTGGCCCGACCTTGGGACACATTGTTACGTGCATAGCAAAGTATTTCAAGGTCCAGATTGACGAACCTGCTCTCGCGTCCGAGTTTATTACCGAGAGGGACCTTTCCAGTGCCGGGTTTATCTATGACCGTTTTCACATTCGGCCGGTGCACGAGAGGAAGAGCTATAAGAATTATCTGGAGGACCTACAGAAGAGGGGTCCTGCTTCCGAGCCTTCCCACACTGCCGTCGGTCCATCAGGCGCGGGTACGTCGTCCGTTCCCCCTCTGCCGGCACGTCAGGCCGACACCGGTGTTGACACCGGTACCGACGGGCAGCCGGATCATGAGGCATCTCAGCCGCCTCCTGCGACCGATGGACCCTCCGAGGCATTCTCTGAGCACGCTCCGGCTTGGTTTACCGAGTTCCAAACTCGGAATGACGAGCACCTGCGGTCCATTCAGGCGGACATGATGATGTACAATGCGAACCAGGAGGCTCGGTGGAAGGCGCATGACGATGAGTGGCGGTCGTACACTACCACCAACGATGCTCGTTGGACGGAGTTGAACGCGGCTATCACGAGAAACGACGATCACTGGACGGCTCACGATAGTCGATGGGACGCCTGGGAGGACAAGCAGTATCAGCAGCACGACCAATGGAACACCCAGTTCGGCCAATGGGACACCCAGTTCAACCAATGGGACACCCGTTGGAGTTCCGGGAGCACCTACCCTCCACCATCACCACGGGACGCACAGTGACTTGTCACTGTGCTTTGTACGTTTTTCTTTTCTCTTCTCTTTTGTTTTGTGTTTAGTTTGTTTTGCTTTGCGTCGGTTAATTATGTGGTTTGACTCTTTCTCACTTGAAGTCGACAATGGGGACATTGTCTGGTTTTCAGTGTGGGGGAGTTTTTACATTCCTATGTGACTATGTGGTGGACCGGTCTAGTTTTTAGGTTTCTGTGTGTTTTTCGGTCTAGTTTTTAGGTTTATGTGTGTTTTCAGAGTCTGGACATTGGTGTATTGCAAGGTTTTTTGATAATCGTTGGTTTAATTGAGAAGATTTGATGATGAGCACGAGTAATATATCTTTAATTGATTGGCTTCGTTGTGTTGAGGAACATATTTACCTTGTGAGGTTTGAGCCTTATTGTTTCTTGTGTGATATTGGTCTGAATCTTGTTAATTAGAATTTGCCTTGAGACTGCTTTGAAATAATTGGATTAGATTGATGTGACGTGAATATGGTTGAGGCATTTCTTGTACTCTCTTTTCCTTTTTCTTTGTCGAGAATAATAATCACTAGTCATCCCCTTTGAGCCTTAATTGAATTTTCTTGTTAACCGCGTGATGAAGATATTGAGTTGCGGGTTGGGAGTTGGAGGTGACGGTTGATTGCTGTGTAAATATTCATGTTTGATTCGATTTGAAAAAAAAAAAAAAAAAAAAAAAAAAGGGGGAAACCGAATGGATTCTACTCCAAGAGCTCCGTCCACTAATGTAGTGGATATGGGCTATGAGTACGGGAAACCGGTCTAGGAGACTCGGGCAGAAAACCCGAAGGTTAAACCTAGATAATAATGTCCAATAGGTTTTCGCAAAAAAAAAAAAAAAAAAAAATAAAAATGTGTGTTGTTTGGGAAGTACGTGTTCTTGGAGTTGTGGAAGAAACCGGTTGGTAACAACCGGATGAGTTATTGTCATGGTGAAGTGATGGATTAGATTGTACATATTGAGCCACTTAGCCTATATTTATCCTACCCTGTCCAAAGAGCCTACGTTACATCCCTACAAGTCCTCTTGATTCGCTGTCTCATTTATTTGATTGTTTTAGAGTAGAAGTTAGACGATAGGCAAATTTATGATTAACGTGACTGATGACCAATTTGAGTGCACCTATCTTATATTTTGCGAAAGAAACTGAGTGAGGCATATACATTTGCATACTCGAGAGTCTTTGTTCCTCAATATGGCCGAGTTAATTATTGAAGTGTGTTCTTGTGTTCATTGGAATTCTTCTCAGTTCGATTGATTGGTTTGAGATTGGTCTTGCGTGAACTATATTGTCCTTACTCACTTATTTGTTTTCTTTTCTTTCCTTTTTTTTTTGTTGTTCGGGACGAACAAAGGTCTTAGTGTGGGGGAGTTGTTAGTCCCATTTTTGTTACTACTTTTGTGGTATTTTGTTTATCTTTCTTTTCCCACTCTAGGTTGTTTTGTAGGTTTTTCCGGTCATTTGAGTCATTTTGTGCGTTTAGTGTTATTTCTGTATTTTTCGTGTTTTTCGTATTTCTTTCTTCCTATTCTCCTGTTTCCGTGTTTTCTCGGTTGGTGTTGGTTTCAGGTATTCGAAACGCTGCTCTAGGATCGTTCAGCTAGTCGTGCGGACCAACATGTGAAGGACAATGTTCGAGCTCGGGCGGAACCCGGGAGTGCACGAGACAGTTGGGGGCTTATAAGTCGACCGGGGGAGGTTAGGCGAGCCGAAACGGGACAAAAAGCGCAGTTTTGTTGAGTTAGCGCCGTTAGGGGTCGCTAACGCCGCTAAGGGACCTAGCGCCGCTGCCATATACTAGCGAGCTGAAGAGAAAAGTCGTTGTTCGAGCATTAGCGCCGCTAACCCCCCTCTAGCGGCGCTAGCTACTGCTTATCAGATTAGTTCGCGATTCTATTATAATTAGGAGTAGGGTTTGTTTTATTTGAGGCGCTGAGACTGATTTTATGCGCGTTTTGGAGAGGAAAAACACCTTCTATCATTGTTTTGCTCTTGGGATTCGATTTTAGAGATTAAAAACCTCTATTAACTTCCTTTGGATTCGGATACTATTGGATTGAGTTCAGAATTTTCATTAATCGTAAGTATTTTTCTTCAATTCTTTCATTGATGATGATGTCTTGGGTTATGAATGTTTGTGTGATCAAATCCAATATGAGTAGCTAAATCCATCTGCTAGGGATAGGGGATAATTGATTAGGTTCAATTATAATTGCTTGTTCTTAATTGTTCATATCTATGCGAGTTGAGTTCAATTTAGGGTTAATAGATTGATCACCTATATAACCTAGTTAATCATTGTTTAGAACCGAAAGGGGAGACATTGGTCGATTTAGGCTCGTTTAGAATAGACTTGTTCGTCAAAGTATTGTCTATGAGTTGCTAGATTTGATAGTCAATTGTATATGTTCACTCTCTTGTTACGAAGAGTTATTGAGAGTGAACCTCTAAACGAGAGACGATTCACTTCCTTTAACCGAGCAATTGATTGCCGGTAGTTGTGTAAGAACCGAAAGCAGTTGTCCCCGATTCCCTAGCTCTTTAAATTCTCAGTTAATTCGTTACTGTTCATTTCGTGCTTTATTTAATTTAAAGTTGGTAGTTGATAATTGAAACCCAAATCATTGAATTAGAGTGTTTAGGATTTTTATCTTCTTTTGTGATTGAATAATCGAACAAAATAATCCGGTTGACCTTCCTTGCGATACGACCCGGGGAACGAATCTTTCGATTCTACTCCGGTTAAAATTACTACAACACATAGGCAATTAATTACCCAAGATTGCAATCAATACATAAGTTAATTAATAGCTACAATACATATTTCAAGTTTAGACAATATCTTAAATAACGTGAAATAAATTATCCTACAATTAATACAATAACTAATGTAAGTTTGAGCGGGAGTTTGGCAGCTGCTCCGCTTTAATATATATATAGATCTTTCCCGCTGATCTCTTTAATAATCAAGACACAATCATTTATTTATTTATTGAAAAAAGTAAATCATTTATCTCTCCAAAGAAAAATTACTTTCTGTCCTTTTTTTTTAACTTTTTTTTTTTATCTTTAAATGTAAATATATATATATATATATAAAAATTTTCAACCGTTGTGCGGCGTACAAAAGCGTAATGGTCAACCGATGAGTCAGTTTCTCATTTGTCGGGTAAAGATATACGATGCCAACCACAAGTCGGTTGGTCACTCTCGAGCACTAGAATCAAAATGAGAAAGTATCGTTTATAGGTCCCGCATAACAGTACGGACCCGGATGAGTAAAAAATGCTCGCATTAGTCACGCGCACAGTATCATTGCTCTCGAGGTCGCCAGGGAACTCGCGAGGGCGCGAGTGTCACTCGCGGGGCAACGGCTTTGTTCTGAGGCGCGGACATGCTCGCTTGGTCGTGGGCGCTGTCGCGAGGTTGAGAGTATCAGGCAGCGGGGCTCAGGGTTTTCCGCCGCGCGGACTGGGAGCTTCTGAAGTTTGCACGCGAGGTCGCGGGCTTGGTCGCTCGGTCGCAGTGATTGGACGCTGGGCACGGTTCGGTGTACGTTGGGCGCGGGCAAGGCCGCGTGGTCGCGGCTGTGCACAGGCCATATGTTAACTTTTTTTTTTTCTAAAATCAAAATTTTGGTCTTTCAAAACAAAACTACTTCATATTCTCTCTCTCTCTCTCTTTTCTTTTTTTTTTTCTTTCTAAAATAATAAAGTTTGACTTCACCTCAAATATATGTTTAGATGAACTATTCAAGAGGTTGGACGAATCTTTAAAACAAAAGTTAGATAGAATTTTAAGACAATAGAGTTGAGAAAACTACACACTACACTAACATATATTCTTTATATTACATATTTACACTTAATTAAATTTTATTTGTAAAAATACTGAATCACCACAAAATAATTGCACATATATCAAAATTTAGATTTTAGTCAAACTATCTATTAATGAAGGAATAAGCTGGATTAGATTTGATTTACTTGAGATTATATTCTTTTTAAACCTTGATTTACTTGAGATTATATTCTTTTTAAACCGCCCACCATCTTTGCCGAAACCGTCCACTATCTAGTCTCCTTTTAAAAAAAAAAAAATCTGCAAACCTTTTCTCTCCATGGCGAAAAGCATACTCTCATATATTACTTGTAAAAATCTTCTATTGGTGCCGATGAAACACCACACAGAAGGTCGACGACACATCAAATATGTGGCTCGTCCAACGCCGGCAAGCCCGAGGCCTTCGGCCAAATGCCGGGCCCGGCCCGCCGGGTCGGCGGGCACCCGTAACCGGCCTGGCTATTTGATGTAGAGCTGCGTACAAGTGGGAAGGATAAACGAGATACTCTCTCGATAAAACTTACAATCAATTCATATTTTTATTCAATAATCAACTATCTCATAACAAAGCAGAAGAACCCTTTAAATAAGGCTCCTAACCCAAGACTTTAACTTATTCTCTAAGATACCTATTAAATAATAATAATAATAATAATAATAATAATAAATACTAATCTACACCATACTCCCCCGGTTCAGAAGCTTCGCCCTCGAAGCCGATGCGCTCCCGTGGTCGGCGTGTGGTGTCGAACTCATGGTAGGAAACTCCCGTCGTTTCCCCCGGTCAAACATGAAAGATGAATGTCGTCTAACAATCCCGATGGTAAACATAATCACGGGCAAGGATCGAACTGCTGCAAAGACACATGTACACGCCTCCATATCAATAAAGTTATCACTTACAATCAATATTTCAAAATAACAAGTTAGGTGGCACTGGTGCGCCATAATTATTACTATTATACAAAGTAAAATTCTTAATAATGGTACTAAAATTAATTCCTTCAACTTTGAAAAATCTCACGATTAAAAATATTATGTTCATATATAACATCTAGCATTAATTTAAAACTAACAATGCAATATTAAAAGTTAATTTTTTTTTTTTATGTTTATCTTTTATATTTTTTGATATAAATGTTTCTTTATTCAATACTTTTGTAGTATACTACCATACTGGTGTTAGTACTAATTTTATTTATTGCTACCTCATATCCCACATGATTCATATTGTATTTTAATATTTTCATTGGACCTTTTAACAAATGCAGCACAACATTAAATCGCTTTTATATAAAATAGAGAAGAAAAATACAAATACGTACAATTATGCGAAACAGGTGATTCACCCAATCACGTATATCTTCTGAAATACACAATTTCTCTCTCGGATTCACTCTCACAAAATTTCCCCCTTTCTGTTCGATTCTCTCTCTCTCATGGCCTCTCCGAAACCCACGTTTCACAATTAGGGTTCAGGGAGAAAGTATCACCCGTTCGATGAGGAAAACCACTTTTCAGATATGTAATTTCAGGGCATTTGAGTTTTTTATCGGCTGGAATTCGAGTTAATTGGAGAGTAATTCGTCTTATCAACTATAGGATTGGTATTAGGGTTTTGTTGCGCATGAAGGGTCCTCTAGATCGAACTAAAGTGGTGCTGCGGCACTTGCCGCCGACGATTTCTCAGTCAAACCTCACCGAGCAGGTTGATTCACGCTTCTTGGGCCGCTACCACTGGCTTGTCTTTCGACCGGGCAAACAAAGGTGCGATTTAAGTGTTTTTTGTTTCTATTAATAGTTCGACTGCTTTTATTTTTATTTTTTCAGGGTTCGACTGATGATCTATTTTGGAATAATGGTTTTATAAGGCTTGTAAGAATCTTTTTAAGTGTGAACCGTGTGTGGTGTGTCTTTCTTTGTCTGTCTTCAGAAGAATGTTTATGTGTGTGAAGTGTGTGTGTGCTAGGTCTATATTTTTTTCCATGTGCACAAGGATTCGGATGGGGCAGTTCATTTTTTGCAATCATTTTTTAACCTATTGCAATTATTTTTTTTAACCCAAAAGGGTTTTTTTTTTGGAACATAAGTGCCTGTTGTCGAGGTCTTCCATATATGCTCTCAGTCTAGTCAGGTGTGGATAGACAGTCATGAAAGTTCCCCATTCCTTGGGTGAAGTTTGCAAGTGCATACATGATCTGTAGCTTCATGACAGGGTTGTTCAGTTTTCAGGAACTTCCCTGTAATATGAGTAATCCAAAAAATGTAGGAAGATGCATTTATTTATTAGGTCTTGGATCAAGACTATGCTTTATTTTTGTATATATATGATCTACTAGTCCTGGATATTTCTTCAGCTTGGTTTATTTTTTTTTTTATTATTATTATTATTATGAGCTGTTAACTTGTCGCGTGGTATCTGTATTCCAATTTGCTTTATACTGGAGGGAATATCGTTATGAAATTTATGTAGTGTTGTTTGGTTTTGCCTCTATTTATTATTTGTGTTTCATGATTTTATGTGCCAAGGGAAGAAATTTTGGTATTATTTCAATTTTCATGTTAATCATGATTGCATCACTGATGCTACAATGTTCATACTTGTTTTGCCAAATACATTGAAGAGTGATGCGGAATGACTATGATGCTGAAATCCTAGCGAAGTAGTAAATATATGTTTATCCTTTTAGACTGGATGCGGGCTGTCTATCAGCTTATTTTATCTGATTATCTTTCAGCTTAGTGGTTTGGACCTGTTAGGCCTAACATATGTTACATTTTCTGTTAGTCCTGCCTCCAATGACTTTATAGTGTGTCATGGTTGGATTTGTGGAACCAAACTTCACATTATACCTCTCGCTCTCGCTTGCAGTATTTTCTGTTTGGTTGAGCTATGCCTCTTATGATATTCTGGCTTGATGGAGAAGTTTGTAGTTGGATAGATGCATTGTCATGTGTTAGTATGCAACTACTGCTCCAAGGTCTGTCATTCTCATCAGAAATATACTGTTGAGAAGATGTCACTCCTCAACAAGCTATGAGGCAATTAGTTTGTCAAGTTGATGGGTTGAAATTATGTAATCTTTGTTCATACAATCTGTTGTCTTTATTCTCAGCTTGGTGGTTTTGGTTGCTCAGAATTAGTTTTCTGTCCTTCTAGGTTGTTTATCTGCTCCTTATCTGTTTACTACACCCATTGGATCAATTTATTTGTGCATCATTATGTTGATCTGGTCTTAGATTCATCTTTAATTCTTTTGAGTGTTATTTTTTCGGTAGTGATAGCATTTTTCGGTTATCGTGGGCCTAATGTTGTAAGATTTATGTTTGCTTGATCCGGTACTCTGGTGATAGAAATGCTGCTACGAATATCCTGCACGTGAACTGTTACTTGGTGCATTGAAGTGAAAAGTTTGACGTTCGATGCTGTTCTCTTCAAGTTTATTTAGATTTTGGAAAATTACCATTGGATAGGTTATGCCGTTATGGCCCATAATGTGTGTCTGAAGAGAAACATAGACCATTGAAGCTATCCATTATCAGACTTCTAAGATATTATGGATTGTAGGATTTAATTCCCTGTTTTGGGAGATATGCTCTTTGGGGTTTGTTTTGTGCTTATTTATCCTTGCAGTGGTCCCCAATTTTGAGGATAGTTTTTTCATTGATATATGAAAGAAAAAAATATGGACTGCTAATTATATAATGTGGATAATATTTGCTTGAACATCATAGTAGAAAGAAGTTTGTTTTCCAATCAGTATCTAATCTTCATGACCTACTTTTTTGGACTTGATGATGATGGGCAGGATCTATCTCTTGCTTGCTCAATTCTCTCTTTTGGGGAGTGAGCAACTTGCTTGCCCAATATGTGTCATGATCCTTATGCTCCGGCAGGGCTTTATCTGGGCCAGCAAGTCACTCTCCCCCAAAATGAGTTTGAGAAGATGTTAATGTGAGATGCTAAGATGTCATTTTATCTAAAATTGAAAGCCTGTCATCGTGTTACAATACTTGTTCATTCCTTTGCGGTTGGGTTTCCTTGTAGAGGGAGGAAAAAAAACAAAAATATAGGAAGTTGGAAACAAATTTCATGAGGCGTTGTCCCAAAGTTTACTTTCATCATATTAAGTTAATTTGCCATATTGTGAGTGTCCCATAATACTGATTTCTTGTCTTTCGTGAATATGTCTCAGCATCCTATGCTGACTTGAGTAAACCAGGAGATTTCATTGAGTTGCTGAGTCATTCTTTGACTTACACTTTTCTTTGCAGCTCAAAGCATGTGACATATTCTAGAGCTTACATTGACTTTAATAAACCAGAAGATGTGATAGAGTTTGCTGAGTATTTTAATGGCCATGTTTTTGTCAATGAGAAAGGTAATGTTCCAGAGCACCCTTGAGAGCAGTTTCTGAGGCTTGTAATGGCGTACATAATTTTTTTGCATATGTAAACTAGTAATGCTGCTGATTTAGTAAAGATAATATGTTTTTGAGAAAGATGCCCTACAAATATGTTATATGATGACTGGACTCATAATTGTGCTTTTATTCTAGGAACTCAGTTTAAAACTATTGTTGAGTATGCTCCTTCACAACGTGTTCCAAAGCAATGGTCAAAGAAGGATGGTCGTGTAGGGACTATTTTGAAAGGTAAAATATGTTATGCTGATTGCATATTGAATATATTTAACAATGTTTTAGATGCTGAACTCGTAATAACTCATGGACAAACTTGTAGATCCTGAATATTTGGAGTTCCTTGAACTTCTCGCAAAGCCTGTTGAAAATCTTCCGAGTGCAGAGATACAGTTGGAGAGGAAGGAAGCAGAACGAGCAGGTCAGTCTTAAATATGAGCTCAAGTTTCGAATACAAGTGGAAATTTGATAGCATGGAATTGTGAAAGGAGAGAACATTTTTGCAAGTATTATTTAGTTTGTAGTTGAAGCAACTGTGTCTTTTGTTTTAGGTGCTCCAAGGGATGATCCCGTTGTGACTCCTCTAATGGACTATATTCGCCAGAAAAGAGCTGCAAAGGGTGAAGCTCGGGTAGGAATTTCATTTGTGGAATCCAACTGACAATTTCATCATTTTTTACAATCTGATTCACAAAGATGTGTGACCCAGCTGCGTCGATGGTTACTTGTTCTAATTAACTCCTCTCTCTCTCTCTGTCTCTCTCTCTCACACACACACACACATGTGGGCGGAGCACACATGCATAAGAATAGACTAATGTTTCAAGGGTTACAAATACTCCTTACTGGTATTGTAGAAAAATATGGTGTCTGCAGCTTTGATTTATTATCCCTTTATTGACGTCAAAGAAAAGAATGATCCTTTAGGGATGAGTATAGTGTGAAAAATCAAAATTGATATACCTCTCTCAATATATATATACATATATATATATATATACTGTTATCATATAACAATTGTATTTTCTTCCCATTTTTCATTGTTGTTAGTATTGCAATCTACTTTCTTCTAGGTTAATTTATTCAATGGAACACTTGAAGCAATTTCTCTCCAATGTCTTACACGTATCTGATTTTTTTTCTACCCTTGATAGAGAACTATTGTGAATGGAAAGCCAGCTAGAAAAGTGAGTGGAACGTCTTCCAGGAGTCCACTCTCTAGTTCCTCAAAGAGAGGATTGGATAAAAGGAGGGCTTCTGCTACCATGGTAAATTGAACATTTCAAAGTTTATGATTTTATTTTTTTTCCAACTACAGTTGACTGTAGTAATAGGGATTGGTTCATATCATCATCATATTTCTTTTTATGGGATGGAACTCTCTCCACTGTGGAAGTGCTGTATTTTTATCTTTCAACTTAGGCTCTGACCTTATCATGCGTTTGTATAATGTATATTCAATATTCACTGATAAGGAAAATGGCAAGGAATTGGTGGTTCTGTAAAATCTTGACAATAATGGTATAGAGTAGTGCACAACACGACATCATGATTGGGAAGATGAATGCATTTATGGAATAATGTCTATATCCAGGGGAGGTGGTCTGTTTCTTTGTTAAGTGGCCTTATTTGCCTTTATTTTATTTCTTTCTTTTGTAGTTCCGTTTTTCCTTTTTAATCTCATTGATATCTGGTTTTAGAATCAGGTTATTGTACCATGATAGCTCATGTAGATTCACTTTTGATGTTTAAAACTGCTTGTTATTGCTATCTTATATTCAATTGTTTATATTTGAATTCTTACCATATATAGCCAAATCAACTTATTGAGCTATTCTCTCTTTTTCTCTCTCTCTTGCTCTGCCAGTATGTACTAAAGGAAAGTTCCAAGATTGTAAGCAACAATGACAAACCAACTTATTTACTGGTGCATAAACAAGATCAACAGCCTATGGGCAAGTCTGTCGATTCAGCAGCTGCGTCAGGAAATGAAGCATTCGAAGGTGAAAGTGTTACATTTTTTGAAAACACAGTAGTATTGTTGGGTATCATGCTCATGCTATATATCATAGTTGTGCTGTGTACATGATGTGGATGTGTGAGATCAGCTATCTGGTGCTGTACTCTATGACCTTCGGATTCTGTTTCTCTGCCTTTTTTCATTTTTACCCTTTTCTCTTCTGGGATCTGACAACTTCTGTCAGTAAGTTTGCAACCATTAGTACTTCTGGGTTAATGCTCATTAGATGCACAGTTTGTCTGCTCCATTGTGGAGGGAGGTCACCGGGGAGAGACAATCTGACCTGGAAAGAGCATTCCACCTCTTCGTATTTTATTTTACACATTGGTGTACATATCCATTTTTATCAAGTTTGGGCATTTTCATATATGCATTTCAGATTCTGAAAATGTAGTCAATTGTAGCCATTCTGATCTGCTATGCATTACCACGAATTGCGAACTTTTTTCAGATCTTTCTAGCAAATTTATTTTATTTATTTATTTGGACGGGTTGGGATTTTGGAAGTGGAACTGCCAATTTTCATTTTTCTCAATCAGGAGTTCACTGTTGGACCATGAAAATGACAAGGTGCCTCTTTCAGTGTATTTTGTGGTCGTGACCATATCTCATGTGGTATTATTTCTGCATTGCCATTTGGATTTTTTCAGGAGGTCCTGGATCTAGTGGAAGCGGGAAGAAGAAAATCCTGCTTCTGAAAGGAAAAGAAAAGGATATTTCCAGTGTAAGTCCTCTAATATTTTTCTTTAACAAGAGTGGGCCTAAGATTAATGATAGTGCATCCATGAGCCAGCATTCAGAACTTTTTAGCTGAGTTATTTTTCCATGTTGTGGGACATTTATGAGCAGAATGATAAACAAAATTTCAATGTATTGAAAATGACACAACTGAATTCCTAATCTTGATCATTCAGTTTTTCAAATTCCTATTTTTTCAAGCTGTACCGTAATCAGATATAAAATTTTGGTTCATTTGCATTAGTTCCATTAAACTCTATTATTGTCCTTCAATGCGACTTTTAAAGTTACAGTGAAAGAGAAAAAGACTGTTTTGTTTATTTTGTAGATACCCGATGGTTCATCAACCCAGCAGAATGTAGCAAGTCCTGCCAAACCTTCTCACAGTTCTGCTCCTCTGAAACAGAACCAACGGCGTGAAGCTAGTGGAAGGATTATCAGGAATATCCTTGTGAACACTCGGCAACCATCATCAGGTTCTCAAATTTCTAATCAGGAAAGGGACAGAAAACCTCCTCGACATCCTAGTCTGCAGTCATTCCAGACAGATACAAACGGTACTCCTGATGACAACAAAGTAATCTCCAAGAATTTGCATGCCACACCTTCAGATAAGCAGGAAAGGCGCACAAGGAACAAAGACAGGCCTGATCGTGGTGTTTGGGCTCCTCTTAGGCATCCTGATGGATCACATGCAAGTGATGAGTCGTTGTCATCTGCTTCCCAGACATCTCAAGTGGTGGATTCTGCAGAAGGTGTAGATAGGGGAATTTTTTCTTTAAATAGTTACTGTAATTTGGAATTATTATTATGCTCTAGGTGTTTAGTGTCTATGTTATCAAGTCTTGTGGCTTATATATCAGTTATATAATTAATTTTTCGTTTCAGGAACTAATGTAGAAGCAAAACATGACATACTGGTTAACCGCGGGGGTCGTGGAAGTCATTACTCTGCTGAGAATGGTTGGTTGTGTTCCCAAGATTTTGGATTTAGAGGCGACTATAGTTAATTGACTTTGTAATTTTGTACTGATGGTTTCGTGAAATACTATAGGTTCTCATAGACAAGGGGGTCGCCGTGGTTCGGGTTATAATTTGAAGGATTCAGATGGCCATTCCATTGTAGAGGGAAAACCTTTGAAAAAAGGAGGTTCTTCTGGTTATGGTTCGCATGAGGTATCTTACATAATTTGAGCCTACATTTCGAACAAACATTTTTTAACCCCATTTCGTTGTGTCTTGGCTAATTGTTTGTGTAAAAAATCAGAAACAAGTGTGGGTCCAAAAGTCCAGCTCGGGTACATAGTTGTGTTGCATTTTGGTAAGATTCATTCTGTTGATATCGTCTAGTTGAGTATATAGCCATTATGATGTCTACTTTGATATCAGATATTTAGTTTAATATCCTGCACTCTTATATGATTGCCTCTGAAATTCTTATACCAAGTTTTGCATCATGAAGTTATTGTTTTTTCGCTGGTTTGGTTCAATCCCCGCCTCATTGCAAGCGTTGGGGTTATTATTCTTTTTATAGCGCAAATGTGATTAATTCATTCAAGTTTTCAAGGATTATGACTATTATCGTGTTTTTTTATCTGATCTGGGACTGTGATTACCATTTTCGGCTCAGCCCATTATCTTGCTTGCTGTCGTTTTAAGTGATGGCCTCATTGGTTTGTTGCAGTGAAATGTATTGGTCGAGTTACACATATGGAGCATAAATCTGGAGTTCTCTATATATCCAGATAGGATACATCCTGCCTGAGCAGGGTTTATGAGAAGAGAAAACACTTTTTGCTTGCTTGGAAGACTGTCGAGGCTCTTCAGTTGTGCCTGAGTTCCACCAATAGTTGGTGTATTTTAGTGCTTGGTGAATGCAGAAATTACGATCCTAAGCTGGAGATGGTCAGGAGCAATAGCAAGAGATAATGAAAAGGTGAATATATAAGTGTCAAATTTACACCACACCATTCAACCAATGGTGTCCCGATGATAGGGTTAATACTATTTGACCAAAGGGCTATCGACTGGCTATCGAAGATTAGCTTAGGGCGGATTACTTCCATTCCTTTTAGTTGACTATAAATACAAATTCTAGGATGGTATGTGCTGTGCTGCTACTTTTAGTGAACTGTATAATTTACTTTGTGAGCTATGATGTGTGTGTGGTGTCCGGGTAATATAACTGTAACAGGGTTTCTTTGAGGAGTGGCAAGAAGCTAATGCCACCTTGTGTGGTTTTTTTGGTTGTGTGATACTGATTTGTGTGTTATGTTTTTATCTCAAAAAGGTGATTTATTTCATTGGGAATTGCTAATACTTGCTAGTCTCAGTGAAATGGATAGGCATTTTGATGATACTATAATGTCACATTTTCCCTCTCATCCCGAGTTTGGGCACTTGCTTGTTTTACTGGTGTCGCATGCAAGTGTTGTGGACACTGTAAAAGGTACTCCCTCTTTTTAAAATTTAATAAGTATCATTTTGAGAAGTTGCACAGTAATGAAGAATTTTTTTTTGCGCCAATGATATAACTCTCATTTATAAGGATATAGATGGATGTTTTGAGAAAAGATGAAGAGTGAATATAAAAAGATGTGGTGGGTAATAATGAAAAAATATATACAAAATATCCAAAACGTCATTTATTTAGCTAATTGTTGATAAAGTCAAAATGAAACTTATCTATACTATTATAAAAGGACGAGTGAATTTGTAAAAATAATGATCTGCCTAAAAAATCCTTACTTTGACATATTTTTAATGGTAAATTAGTAAAACTGTAATATCCATCTTATTTTATATTTTTAATTAACAAATAAACTACTTAAAAAACCCTTATTTTGACTTATTTTTAATGGCAAATTAGTAATACACTAATACTCATCATATCTTATATTATTAATTAATAATTAATATTTAGTTAAATAACAAAACATTCTAGATTTCCTAAAAATCAACCTCAACATTCTCATACCACTAGTATGTAATCCGTGCGATGCACGGGCTGTATTTATTTTAGGGAATATTAAATATTGAAATGTATTAATAAATAAAAGAGAGATAATTTGTAGGGAAATTGTCAAATAATAAAATTATCCTCATAAAAAACTATATATAAAAACTTTCTTGTACACAATATTATTTGTTTAATAACTGGGGACGACTATTTGTTTAATAACTGAGCAACTCGTCGTCCCCACAAACTAATATTTTCAACCATTTTCTATTACTTTCACGTGAAACAAACAACATAATTGTCTGTGACTAAAAATCGATTTATTTAAGAACATGCCAACGTACAGTAAAGGCCGACCTTGACTCTTCTTTATCTATTAAAGGCTGGCATTGACTCTTCTTTATCTAATACTTACACGCGTAACATCAACATATAACTGGTCGTGATCAAAACCGATTTTTTTAAGAACATGTCAATGCACAACTCTTATCTATTACTTACACGTAAAACAACAGTATATAATTGGTCGTGGCTAAGAACCGATTTCTTTAATAATATGCCAACGCACATAAAGACTGACCCTGACTCTTAAATGGAACCCTAAGATTAGAAGTAACTGGTGCTCCTGCAACTTAAATGGAATCCTAAGATGGATCTATTTATAATATGATAATTTACTTAGGCAATCAGACAAATGAGCTATTAGTTTATCATTTTAATATCGATTACTTGATTAGTTAAATAATATTAACTAATATTTTTATATTTTTTGTATACCAAAAGACTGACCTTGACTGTTAAATGGAACCCCAAAATCAGAAGGAATTGGTGTCGAAGAAGTCTAAGATGGATCTATTTATAGTATGATATATAATTTATATGGCAGTTCGACAAATGAATTGTTAGTTTATCATTTTAATATCGATTATACTTGATTAGCTAAATAAAATTCACTAATATTTTTATAGTTTTTTATCTTGTTTAAAAGAACATTAAACATGTATGTTTAAAATATTAAAAACACTAAATTGTATAAAGAAGTAACATCTAATGTTGCGATATTTTTCTATAAAGAATTACTATAAATAGGGTGTATTTAATGATAATGGCGGGAAAAGATTGCTAAAAATGATGTAAGACAATTCTTATTTTATATATTTATATATATATATATATATATATATATATATATATATACACAAAATTATAATGTGACATAAAAAATGTTTGCTTGGGTATTTATAACACAAAATCGTGTGACATAAAAAATGTTTGCTTAATATTATTAAAGTAAAAAGTAAAAATACTAAATAATATGGTAAATATTCCAGAATGCGTTTGTTTAGGCGTATGGTGATTTCAAAAGATAATAAGCTATTCATCATAAAAGACGCAAAAAAATCGAGATAACAGAAACAAAAAAATCTCTACATGATTTGGACAATAGTAAACCGAATGATATAGCAGTGATACAAATCTTTACCATTCTCATCGGTTTTTTTATTTAAAACGTGTAGAGATCTTGTAGAACCGTTCTCTAATGTTGTATTTATCTTGTGGAATTGTACGTTTGTATTTATCTTGTAGAATCTTTCTCTAATTTTGCGTTAAATCTGCTTAGGATGAAAACGTGTTGAATATTTTAGATTATTAAACAACATGCAATTATGGTATCTACATATTAGGGTTAATATTGATCTAAATTAAATGAATAATGTAAACTAAACGAATTTATATAATGGTATATCATATCGACAGAGTTTGGAACCACGATTTCCGTGTATTTATCTTTTTAAATCATCATCAAATTTTTTGGCAAATTTGGTTCTACCCAATGTGTGTTGAATTTTATATTTAACAATATAAAAGAAAACAAAATTAGGGTATCTATATATCTGGGTATCTTTGCCTTTAAATTAAAAGGAGAATTTCAAACTATTTGTGATGTCTTACATGTGTAGATTTAATTTTTGAATTTATAATAAGCAGATGTTTATTATTATTATTATTATTATTATTATTATTATTATTATTATTATTATTATTATTATTATTGTTATTGTTGTTGTTGTTGTTGTTGTTGTTGTTATTATTATTATTATTATTTTATATCAATTTAATTATAGTAATAGTAATTAAAAATTTATATTAACATGAATGTTTAATATTACACGGGTACTTAAATAATTGTTACGAAAAATTGAATAATATATGTCATTTTTGTACAGGTATATCGCAAAAATATATCAGTAAATGATATTTATACTGATATAAATATATCAACATGGTTACGAAAAATGTTAATACCCATGTACGGGTATATCGCAAAAATATTTATAAATGTACGGGTACAATTTCAGTATGACATACTGAAAATGTTAATTCATTTAAGTGAAATATTTAAAATATCATTAACTATTTTTCGTAACTTAAATGAAAATGCCAACTTATCAGAAATTTTATGGGTATTTAATACCCGTACATGGGTAATAAATACCAACTTTTAAGTACCCGTACTAAATACCAACTTTTAAGTACCCGCACAAAATACCAACTTTTAAGTACCCGCACTAAATACCAACTTTTAAGTACCCTTACTTAAAAGTTGATATTCACGGGCGTTATTAATTGTCGAATAAATCAATTAATCTATTTAATTTTAATAAAAATAAATATATATTCAATAAAATAAAGAATACTTCACAAAACTATATATATAGTTTTTTAATTCACATAAGAATTTTATCTTTTTTCACTTTTTGTTGGACAATCAATTTTTTTTTATAAAAACACCAATGTAGTACCTATTAATCTCTCGTTTCCTAATTAATAATTAATGAAAAGACAAAATGCCTTAAGTTGAATTCAATTGTCAAAAAAATGTTATTGAAGTAATGTAATATCAATTCATTCGTTGAAAAAATGACATTCAATAACATTTTTCGTAACTTAAATACCTATGTACGGGTACTTAATTCAAATTATTTAACTTAATTTAATGTACCAGTACATGGGTAATACATGTATTTCATTACTAAATACATGAATAAGAAATAAAATTAAAATACCCATGTACGGGTACTTAATTCATGAAAAGTTGGCATTTTCATTTATTACGGGTACTTAATACATGTATTAAATATTTAGTACTCATGCCAACTTATGAGTAATTTTTTTATGGGTATTTAAGTTGAATATCAATCTACACGAGATATTTTTTCGTAACTATCTACACGAGATATTTTATTCATTTAAGTTGAATATTTCCCCGTGTATATGCAAAAATATATCAGTAATGTAATTGTATGGATGTTAAGATAAGTTGGAATATATCCAAAAAAATCTCCAAATTTGTTACCTTAAAAATTGGGATTCCTATGATTTCATAGTTGAAAAAATCCAGTGGTTTCCTAAATAATTGGAAAGAAAATCCGACCAAATTGTTTATATTGAAATGATTCCAGTATTCTGTTTTGGAATGATTTAAGATAAAAAGAAAATAAAAAAATAAATAGTTTTTGGATTTTTTTAATTGGTTTCCACAAATGGGAAGTCAATGGTGTTGTTGACCAATTTTTTAAAAGTTTCCACAAATGATTTATTGACCTCTCTTTTTCAATATATATAGATTATTCCTCACGAATTTGTTTCTTTCACATATCTGTCAAAATGCTTCTTTCATATCTTCAAAAAATCAACCCAGCTATGAAAAGATATATAATTGATATTTTGAAAAACAATTTATTTTTAATATAATTTTAATGTAAAATCGTAATTACTTTAATTAACAACAAAAACTACTACATGAAATTAAGTTTTAAAAAAATTGCTATATTGCAATAAAAAATACAACGGTCAGACATTCCACTGAAAATCGCAACGAATAATCATTGATATAGCGAATATATACATAATCTAACAAACTAAAAAAGTGGATCAACTATCCTAAAAATCAACCTCAACATTCTCATACCATTATTTGTGAATTTGTTTCTTTCACATATATGCCAAAATACTTCTTTCATATCTCCAAAAAATCAACCCATCTGTGAAAAGATATATAATTGATATTTTGAAAAACAACTTATTTTTAATATAATTTTAATGTAAAATCGTAATTACTTTAATTAATAACAAAAACTACTACATGAAATTAAGTTTTAAAAAATACAACGATCAGACATTCCACTATAAATCGCAACGAATATTCATTGGTATAGCAAATATATACACAATCTAACAAACTAAAAAAGTGGATCAATTCATTTAGTTACTTCGTTATTAAGAAAAATACACTCTTACATTTGAAAATTGCACCTTATATTTATTGAATTGAATTTTTATCCCACAGAAAACGTTATTTATTTGTTTGTTTGATTATTTTATCCAATTTTTGTCACAAAGGCAATAATGTTAACGAATTTTCACTTGACCATTAGGTGAAGACCATATGAAAGAACAATATAAAGTACAAAAATATTAAATTTGCCAAATATTATAAAAAATATAATTAAGTTGTCATACTTACTAATAAATATGAAAAGAACTAATAAATAAAAATGTTATAATTAATAAAAATAAACATAAACTTTTAAAATTGTACTTATCGGTGCAAACGAACTGAATTGTTCAATGCTTGGTAATTTTTTGTGCTTTAGTTCTATGTGTATGTTTTAAGTAATAGACAATAGTTATTTGTACTTTTATCCATGTAGGTTATAACTTTTATTTTTTAAATTGTACTTATCGGTGCAAACGAACTGAATTGTTCAATGCTTGTTAATTTTTTGTGCTTTAGTTCTATGTGTATGTTTTAGGTGATAGAAAATAGAAGTTATCATCAAGATTAAAAAAAATAAAATAAAATTGAAAGGGTGAAATAGTAATTTCTAGATTTATCCTATTTTCTTTAGTTGTAAAATGTGTTTATTTTATAACTTTAATAAAGTTATGAGCTGAATTGAAGTAAAATTGGTTAAGTCACAAATTATTTCATTATTTATCTTTCTTTCTTTTAATTTTATTTTCAGAATAATTCAAATGAAAGGAATAACATTTAAATATTCGTTATAACTGTCGTTGAAATTCGATTGTAATATATTTTTGTCGAAATTGTCGTTAGAATTTCATCATTTTTTTGTAGCAAAGGTACTTCTCCAAATCAATTAAAAAAATTTGCGTTATATATATTATTGTGTGCAATTGATTTTTTTTTTCAAGTGTGTAATTAATTGTTATGAAAATTATTGATAATGATTGAATATATAACACATAAAATGTAATTATAATTTACTTTATTATAATTAGTAATTTTTTCAAAACAAACAAGATACATCTAGGTTAAATGTTCTTACCTATTTTATTAATATTATAATAACCAAACAAGAGTTAAGAATGATGTTCTATGTAATAAAAAAGTAAACGTTACAATGCTCAAGCTTATAATTCGCATTCAATCCAAAAGTAAAAAAAGTGATAAAATTCATTAATGTCATCCATCAGTTGGAGCTGATTAATGGGAAATATAAAACACACCTAAGATGCACATTTATTTTAAATAGAACTTTTAAGTACATAATTTTTTTTTTTCATTCAAAATAGGGATATTAGTATTAATTTTTTAGTTAAATTTTCATTACTTTGTAGCATTAAATTTTTCACTTTCGAAATACTTAATATTTTTTTATTTGTTATCCTTTTATATGTAATATATCACACAATTTCTTTCCAATGATGTTTGATTGACAGTCTATTGTATATAAAATAAAAATATTATAATTATTTCTAACGATATAAAATAATATATATATATGTAAATACCAATTTCAAATAATAAATAGACCTAAAAGCATCTCATAAAATAGATTATAAATTCATGTTAAATAAATATTATTAAGTATAAAATAGCATAAGAAAAACGTGTGGTATATTTTTCTTACATAGATTTGAAATATTTATGCTTCAAAAAAAGAAAAAAATAAATTTAAACTTACAACTATTGTCAATTTTAATTATGTGAATTAAAAAGAGAAATAAATGAGTAGTATGCTGAACTATTATTCAAGACTTCTTGAAAGGGAATACCATAATCGTTGTAACATATACTTTTAAGGAATATAATATGAAGATGAGTTAGTTACATAATGTTTCATCAAACATTGAAAAAAAAAATGTAAACTTTTAATCTTATAAACAGTATAAAAGTACAATTTTATCAAACATATATTATTATAAATAAATAAATAAGTAATATGAAATTATATTTTATCTTATGTGATTATAGTTGTAGCCTAATAAATAAGATACTTTGATAACAACATAATTATATAAAATGCGTAAAAAAATTAAACAATACATATAACTATGCCCTAATTCTTTTAACAAATAAAATATTATTTGTGAATACAATAAGAAACAAATAAAAAAATAGTAAGGGAATGAGGAAAAAGAAGTCTGATTTTTTTTTTTTTTAGAGAAATATGAATATCAACATCTAGAAACAAAAGTATTTTCTAATTACTACATTTTTTTATTACTGGCGCTTAAATTCTCATAAATATTGATCCTATATTATAAATTTTGAATTTTTAAATAATTAAAAGAAATAAAAAACTTTGTAATACATAATGTATATTTTAATAATGACTTTGTGATAATAAAGTTCACAGATGGTGAAGAGTATTATAATATAATAGAATTTTAATTTTTCTCTTCTCTAATATTTTAACAAAGGATATGTTTCTCAATATTATATCATTGTTTTTTTTTTCATTGTTAAATAATCAAGAAAAAATATTTATCATAAATTTTTGAAATATTATGATTGATGCAAAAATTTGGACAATCAAATCATCTGAAATCATTGGAACAACCAAGATGCTCAATGATTTGCAAACAACATATTATATAGTTCGTTTATCTTCTAAATAAATAACATTAAAAAGAAAATGTTGGGGCATGATCAAAATATTATTGAATTTTTGAATGAAGTTATTATATTTTGATAGAAATATTTACAATTCACATTGGTGTATTGTGCTCGAACATATGTGCAATTACTCTAGAGTATATACTTTCATGGAATGTATGATGATTTAAAAAAATAATTTAGTTCCATGTAATGTGTGATGATTTAAAAAAAAATAATTTAGAGTCTCGGGAGAAGTATATGTAACCAAGATTTTGAAAGGTCAACTTTTATTTGGAAATGAAACTCATTCTCACCCCGTGGGGAGATGCTTCCATGTGGGAGGTGTCAATTTGTCTATATGGAGAGAGAATATTGAAGTAGTTTGAAAAAAAAAAAAAAATATCAACAATTTTAATGACATGGTTGATTATTTTACTGAGATAATCATGAACTGTTATTAACACTACCTTATAAAGATCATAATCATATAGTTTGACTATATGTTTAACAAAATATTTTGCATTGTTTGAATAATGTGGATTTTTTGCCTAATGAATTAAGAAGAATTTGTCTATTGATGTATAGAACTCGAATGGGTACGTATGTTTTTTTTATGAGAACGTCTCAAAACTAAAATGAAATAAAATCACTCTTGAATCATCAAACATAAATAAATAAAAGAACTAATGCATTTATATTATAAATTATGTCTTTATTTTGTTATTTAGTGTCTTTTTTTAAAAAAAAAAAATTATTGACTCATTTTGCATATATTTTTGTTGGGATTGTAATATGTTATTTTATTCTCTTTATATTAATACATCGTTATGTTATTTTTGAAAAAATAAATATATTAAAAAATATTCGCCACCACGTGCTATGCCCGTGCACTTTACTAGTTAAAAAAAGAAGATAGTACTATTTATAATTATTTCTAATTTAATTGATCTACAGTATCGAAAAAGCCTTGTTCCTGCATCTCCAAACTAGGGTAATAGAATCTGATCTACAATTGTGATTTGAATTCATGATTTGTTTTACGATTTGAATTTGTGATTGTATTAGTAAAATTTGAATTCGAAAAATTTAAAATTTAAGCAAATCTGAATTCGAATTCAGATCGAAATTACCGAATAATTGCTTCGTATATGATAGTTATATAATACCGAATTATGTATGATATTAATTACAGAAATTTTATGGACTCATTGGATGATTTTCTTATAGAGTCATCTATCACTTAATATAATTATACATGTTCAAAGTGTATTTACTGTATGTGTCAATATTGGTGACTAAAAAATATAAGTATATCTATATACTTAATATATTTACATATAAGCACATTTTAGATTTTCACTTCCATCTGATATTAAAGCATAGTAATTAATCATTATAGAGCTTCAATTAAATAGTTTGATTTTTCATGTTTCTAGCATAATCTAACGTATTATTTTCTCTTTCCATCATCTAATCGTTTTACAGTGATTTATTTTTAGGCTAAAAGAAGTGAAGCTTGTTTTTCCGCCTATTCTAATAATTTTTTAATCTAAATGATTATTGAAGTATGAGCATTAAATATACATATATAAATATGTATATGTCTAGCTTTAAAACTAGGAGTTGTTTCTTTAAAAATTTGGACGAACAATATTAGGGCATGCTTGTTTATGAAATAAATCATTTCTCATTCAAAATCTAACTCAACTTTAATTTAACCCCACTATCATTTATATTATTTATATAATTAAATATTATAAACCAATCATTCTTACATATCACATCAACTTTAATTCACTATTCATCCACTCACATAATTTTAACTACCTATCATTTCCAATCATTTCCAATCATTTATATCCTACTTTTACATCAAATCATTAATAATCATTTCTAATCATTTATATCCCACTAACAATTAACCATACTACCTTTTTTAAAATTAACTCTAGTTAACTAAAATAACTCATTTTGAACGAAATATTTCATAAACAAGCACGCCCTTAGTTTTTCTTCCTTATTCCTAAGCTTTTGCTTACGTTTTATCAATTGTTCACGTGTTTGATCAATTGCGTTTGCCTTACGGCTTTGATACTTTACGGTAGCTCCCAAATATTTTCTTTCATTTTTACAATATACTCTATACTTATATAATAAGAATTAACAATTATCCAAAATACTAGGTCAAATTATGGTCAATGTCAGATTTGCATTAAATATTTTTCAAAACTGGTAAGTTTTTGTCCACACGTTTCATTAATTATGTCATTTTCACACTTCTCATTAATTTGTTAATTACGACATAATTATCATAAATCATTCCATCTGAGCTTTTATCGTTAAAATGTATAGCGATCTGTTATGACCTTATCCCATTGATATTTCCATGAAGCGTACTTATCGCGTTCTATTTTTTGGTAACCACTCTATATTAATAACCGGATATTTGGTTAATGATAGCACACGTCTTTATTTCAAGAAGCGGATATTCTTTGACCTTTAATTAATATGAACTGATTGCCTTGACTTTTCAATTTTTAAAAACTCTTTTTCTAAATATTTCGGCTTAAGATTCGGATTTCATTATACAAGTCATCGGATTGTTTGAATGAAAATTAATGAAAAGAACACCAAAAATAGATAGCCTTATTCATATAACCAATCCAAAAATATTAGTTTGTTCACCAATCCTAAAATATTAGTTTGTTCACCAAAAATATTAGTTTGATTTTTAAGATTTGTTTCTTTTGAAAATATTAGTTTGTAATAATGAGGGGGTGGTTTATTTATTTAAAAAAAAAAAATAAGTGGACATAAACAAAAAAAAAAAAGAAGTGGAAAAAAATCAAAAGCACGTATTCTGAGAATACGTTTTTGTAATAAAATTTTATTAGAAAAACGTATTCTCGTAATACGTTTTACTATTATTTTTTAAAAATAAAAAAAAATATTTCCGTTTAAAATAGTGGAATAGAATTAAAAATAGTAATTATAAAACGTATTTTGAAAATACGTTTATCAATTTGTATTTACCAATAAAAAAAAACAAAAAACAGAAACGTATTTTGTAAATACGTTTTACAAATAATTAAAAGTAAAACGTATTCTGAGAATACGTTTTACAATGAAATATAAAAAAAAAATTCCTCATTTGCGCAGCTCCATTTGCATTTGCAGCAGCTTCCTTCTGTTCTCTTCAACCTTCAACCTGTGCGAGCTGCGGAAAAAAAAAACGCGATTCAATCTTACCCGACGCAAATCGACAACAACGACACGGGTCTCATTTCCGGTTAATTCATTCGCACAAGGTATATTGGCTTATCTTAACTTTTTACATTGTTTGTAGTTGTTTGGAAATTGGAATTGTTTGAATGTATATTGGCACATAGTATGTATGTTTGAATGTGGTGTTGTTTGAACATTGGAAATTGTTAATTATTTATCGAATATGTGTATATGTTGAATTGGAGATTGGAATTTTGTTATAAATTGTTACTTGTGTATTTGTTGGGCTTAGGGTTTTCGAAATTAGGGTTAGAATTAGGGCTTTCAAATTTATCCGAAATAATTGAATTTTTTTGGTGTTGGATTAGATATTAGACATCATGTGTTGTTGTAATTGGGAAGAATTGAAAGTGTCTTTTTGCAACAGGTATTAATGGCATTTTCCGGTCCATATTTTGTTAATTTGTACTGGCATTTTGCGAAGGAAAGGTTAAGTGATTTTGTTTTATTTAAAGATCGTCCGGATGGTTCATTGTTTATTCCGGAGAGGATATCATATCAACAATTGGTAGAAATGATTAATGAAAATTGTTGGTTCGGAGAAGGTTGGACAATGAAGGAGATTACTTTAATAGTTGAGCAACGCGATGGTTCGTTGAATTTTTTAAGATTCAATAACGAAAGTGTTCTTCAGTATATTTATTCCCTTACGCCTATGTCCATGGTGTATTTGCATTTATCGTTGGAGGCAATTACACCGGTTACACAGGTTGAGGATGTGTGGGGGTGTTACGGGGGAGAGGTGGATGTTGACGGTACGTCGACTTCCCATCTACGTAATTTTGGAGAAGGGACAAGCTCAACAATGCAATGGGAAAATGAGAACTGGGAAGAAGAAGAAGGCGATGAAGATTTCATTCCTAGTGAAGATGATTTCACAGATGAGACCTCCGAAAGCGAATCAGACACATCGATAAATGAGGAGAGTGAACCAGAATTGATTGAAGAGGAAGACCCTCTTCCTAGTGGTGGTCGCCACATTTATCGCGAGATGGGTGAATGGGAGCCATCGAAGATAGATGAGAACGAATATGCTCTTCCACGTTGGAATGGCGACATTGAGACCATACGTTTGGGTACAGTTTTTGGAAACAAGGAAGAAGCACAATGGGGTCTGTTGGCTTGGAACGTTGATAGGCTGAGGGCGGTTCGGACAATAGATTCTAATCAAAAGTCATGCAAAGTGGTGTGCATATCTAATGAGGATGAACCTTGTGTGTGGAAGGCTCGGGTGACTAAGAAACGGGTTCATGAAATGTGGGAAATAACTTAATGGACTGACAGACACACTTGTATGCAACGGGTCGAGAGAAATGACCACAAAAACATAACCGCCCGTATGATTTCAAATCTTGTAATTAACAAGATTGAAAAGAAACTGGACTACAACGTTAGACTTATCCAGGCCGATGTGAAACAGTGCTGGAAAGTCGATGTCAGCTACAAGAAGGCGTGGCACGGAAGGAGAAAAGCCATCGAGCGTGTGTATGGCTGTTGGGAATCGAACTTCGCAGAACTCCCTCGGTAAGCAAAACTTAATTACAAATACATGTGTCGTTTGTCGGTCACTATGTTTATCTACTTACGAAACTGTATTGTAATTTTACAGGTATTTCGCCGCGCTTCAAAGAGCGAATCCCACCACAGTTGTACAGTGGGAATGGCAGGGTGGGGAAATGGCGCATCAGTATGAAGACAGACAATTCAAATTTGTATTCTGGGCGTTTGGTCCGGCCATTCAGACCTTCCAACGATGCTCGCCGGTCATTAGCATCGATGGCACACACTTGCGCGGATCGTACAAGGGAAAACTGCTTGTGGCTATAGCACAGAAAGCGAATAAGCGGCTATTGCCAATCGCCTATGCGATTGTTGATGAAGAAAGCAAGGATAGCTGGTCATTTTTCCTTACAAATGTGCGGCAATATGTTGTGTTCGACCGACAGATCTGTGTTCTCTCCGACAGGGATAACGGCATACTCAGTGCCATTGACTCGTTGGTTGGTTGGCAAGAACCCGCTGCATATCACCGGACTTGCCTTCGACACCTTCGAAGCAACGTGGTCACTAACTTTAGGAATAAGAAAGTGCGTGATTGGTGTTGGGATTTGGGTTCGCAATTGTCGGAGCGAAAGTTTCGAGCGACAGAACAACGATTGTTGGAATTTAATCTCAAGGCACACAAGTACCTTTTCGACATTCCTTTGGACAAGTGGACACTGTATGGAGATGAAGGAAGACACAGATGGGGCACATTGACGACCAATATGTCGGAGAGCTACAACAACGTATTGAAAGGCGTTAGGTTCCTGCCGTGCAGAGCTTTGGTACAGGCGACATTGGAAAAAACTCTTAATTTGTTCGAACAGGAACAAAGGAAGGCCACGAGATGCATGAGTCCCATTGCTACTGAGCACTATAACGCCTATTTGCAATTGGAGCGTATAGCCGCAACCCATGAGGTCAAATGTGTGAACGCCGAAATGTCCAGGTACAGGGTGAAAACCGGTCTTCGGGCTAGTGGGAGAGGGCAAAACAGGTATATGTTTTTTTTTTTTCCATCCAAATATTTGGATGTTTATATATATAAATCATTATTTGTGTTAACAGCTATAAGGTTAATTACCCCCGGAAACGTTGTAGTTGTCTGAAGTGGCAGACACACAGGAAACCGTGCACTCATGCAATAGCTGTAGCTCGTCAAATCAGGACTGATCCAAAGTTGTTGTACGATAATGCATTTTGGACGGAGACTTGGGTAGCTCAATTTACTAATTGGGGTTTCGCTCCAGTTGGTACTGCGGATACATGGGCGCCGGTGGGGTGGAATTTGATACCACATTGGGAGAGGATGATCTTGAAGCCTGGACCCGGTCGCAAGCAAACGAGACGCTATCGCATGCAAATGGATCGTCGGGCGCGCCGCAGGAATGATAGGGGACAGTGTTCCAGATGTGGTAATCCCGATCATGTTGTCGATGAGTGTCCGTCCTCACATCCTCCCACCGATAGGTCTAGACTTCGTGATGAGTGGGGAAACTAAATTTGTTAGGGTTTATTCGGATGTGTTTGGAGGGTTCATTTGGATTTGGTTGGATTGTTAATTTGTTTTGTTTGGATGGTTTATTTTATTTGAATTTGTTTGGATGATTTATTTTGAATATTTAGTTGGTTGTTTTGAATATTTAAAACAGGTATTTCTGTTTAGTTGGATGTTTTGAATATTTAAAACAGGTATTTTTTTGTTAAGAAATACAAGGGGTGTGTTTTTTTCAAAAAAATAACAGTTAAAAACGTATTTTAATAATACGTTTTTAGAAAAAGTAGTAAAACGTACTCTCGGAATACGTTTTAGATATAATAAATAGTAAAACGTATTCTCAGAATACGTTTTACAATTAATTAATTGAAAAACGTATTCTCAGAATACGTTTTAAATATTAAAAAAAATGTAACTAAGGATCCCAGATTCGGGACTCGAACCCGGGTTCGGGTGAGTCCGTTATCTCTGGGGGCACCTCGTTACCATTAGGCCGCACTAGGCTATCGCTGCTATTGTTACACAACTTTTGTTCTTATCCTTTAACATCAATATTTTGTATATTATATAGTATTTATAATATATACATATATGTTATAATTTATATAAACATATGTATAATATATAGTATAGTATATAACATATCTATATAATAGTATACTACATATACTATATACTATATGTTATATTACTATTTTACTATTGAAGTCAAATTAGTACAATTGAAGTCAAATTAGTACAATTGAAGTCAACTTAGTACAATTGAAGTCAACTTAGTACAATTGAAGTTAATTATAGTGAAATCGAACTCGAATTAGTACAATTGAAGTCAATTATAGTGAAATCGAACTCGAATTAGTACAATTGAAGTCAACTTAGTACAATTAAAGTCAATTATAGTGAAATCGAACTCGAATTAGTACAATTGAAGTCAAATTAGTACAATTGAAGTCAAATTAGTACAATTCAAGTCAACTTAGTACAATTGAAGTCAATTATAGTGAAATCGAACTCGAATTAGTACAATTGAAGTCAAATTAGTACAATTCAAGTCAACTTAGTACAATTGAAGTCAATTATAGTGAAATCAAAGTCAAATTAGTACAATTGAAGTCAACTTAGTACAATTGAAGTCAATTATAGTGAAATCGAAGTCAAATTAGTACAATTGAAGTCAAATTAGTACAATTCAAGTCAACTTAGTACAATTGAAGTCAATTATAGTGAAATCGAACTCGAATTAGTACAATTGAAGTCAAATTAGTACAATTCAAGTCAACTTAGTACAATTGAAGTCAATTATAGTGAAATCGAAGTCAAATTAGTACAATTGAAGTCAACTTAGTACAATTGAAGTCAATTATAATGAAATCGAACTCGAATTAGTACAATTGAAGTCAAATTAGTACAATTGAAGTCAATTATAGTGAAATCGAACTCGAATTAGTACAATTCAAGTCAACTTAGTACAATTGAAGTCAATTATAGTGAAATCGAACTCGAATTAGTACAATTGAAGTCAAATATTTACTCAAAGATCTATCTAACTTTCAAGAAGAACATATATCAACTAGTACGATACTCGTGTACTACACGGATACATAAATATATTAATATTTGTACAATAGAAAAACGAAAATAATTTATTTTTATATTGTAAAATTATGTATAATGAATATAAAAAATAATGAATAACTAACAAAGTAATAATTAATTCAAAATGGGGTCCGTATTTTTGCACTTAATTTTCTTAATTTATTTAAAATCTATGACAAAATGCATTAAAATGATTATTTTATGGTGTATTATAGAATTAGATTTTTATTATATTCGTTATAAAATAATTTATGTTCTATTCATATTTTTTAAATTATTTTTTTAATAATTTTATATATGCAATATAGATGTCAAATCTGAAATCATTAAAATATGATTATTTTGAGATATAACATACAAAAAATAAAATAAAAATAAAAAATTATAAAGATTTAAAAATAAAAAGAATACATATTTATTATAACGATTATTATATGAATTAAATAAGAAAGAGTAAGAGTAGTATATGGTAACTTGAGAAAAAAAGCCTAAAATAGTTTATGGTAAATCTCAAGCCTAAAACAGAACATGTACATGTGTCAATACAAAACATATAATTATGCCAAATAAACTTCAGAAGCATATGAGTCTGCCACTTAGGCTCGTGGCATTCGGAAATTATATATACGGGCGATTTATAAAATTATCAATAATATCTTATGACAAGTTATTATAGGGATATACTTTTTTTTTTGCCAAAACGATAGAGGTAATATATATAACGCACAAATGTGCAGAAAGCAGCCACCAGCTGATTACAAGCAGTCAACAACTGAATACAAGCAGCCAATAGCTAAAAACTGGGAGGACAGGTCAAAAGACCGCCTAGAACCGACCCCAACGGGGTAATACTCTAGAAACTAAAAAACACCCAAAACAACTAAACACAACAACACAAGACCCCCACAGGGTAATTCCCGAGTGTCGGACCCCCACAGGGTAATGAAAATGACACTCGGGTGGACAGGGGCCAACGGCCCAAACCTAAAATACATTAACTAAAACATATACTTGCACAAAACAACACTCACAACTCGAAACAAGAACTACAAAACTAAAACACACAAAGCCCTTCCACAGCAATCAAACCGACCCAACCAACAGCGAACAATCGACACAAGAGAGACTCTAAGCCCGAAGAAACACTACCGAAACTGCGCAAATGCCTATACAATAGCCAACTCCGAGCCCGAACCAAACCCATAATCGACCCGTAACTAACCGAGAGGAGAACAATTCGCCCCCACACCAGTCCCGGCCCGACACCGTCTAACACCACTAGACGAGTCGAGAAAGCCAGGTCCCCGCCGCCTAACACCACTAGCCAACAGGGGAGGGTGAGGACGGCTCATACCCTCAACCCCGGTTGCCGCAGCAGGACCGCCACAGCATCCGAAGTCCCGCCCCGACCCCCGGCTTACACTCCTCCCAACATCACTGCAAACCTCCGCCGACCAGACCCCAGACCACCGGAAGCCCCGCCGTGAACAACGAATGCGACCAGGAGGACCACTTGAGTGCCAGCCAGAAGCAGATCGAAGCTTCCCTCCTCTAATCGAAGACATCCGGCGACCAAAGAGATGCCTTCTGACTCCAACAGAGGGGGCACGACGCAACTCGCCGACGATGAAGAAGGTCTCCAATCGCGACACCTGCAGGGACATCGAAACTTGCGAAGCTAGGGCCGGGCCGAGCAGTCCGAAACGACCACTGGCCGGAGACGGAGCGTCACCGAGGAAGGCAAATTCGCCGGAAAATTGAGAGCAGAGGAGGGTTAGGTTTTTGTCGCGAGAGAAATTTGGGGGTAAAGTTTATGCTCCGTATAGATATGTTATATACTATACTATATATTATACATATGTTTATATAAATTATAACATATATGTATATATTATAAATACTATATAATATACAAAATATTGATGTTGAAGGATAAGAACAAAAGTTGTGTAACAATAGCAGCGATAGCCTAGTGCGGCCTAATGGTAACGAGGTGCCCCCAGAGATAACGGACTCACCCGAACCCGGGTTCGAGTCCCGAATCTGGGATCCTTAGTTACATGTTTTTTAATATTTAAAACGTATTCTGAGAATACGTTTTACGTATAATTAATTGTAAAACGTATTCTCAGAATACGTTTTACAATTAAATAAAGGTAAAACGTATTCTGAGAATACGTTTTACCATTAAATATAAAAAAAAAAGTCTTTCTTCTTCTCCTTACGCGAACATCCCAACTGAAACTGGGAAGGAGGAGAGAGAGCAGAGCAGAGAGGGGAACCGAACAGAAGGAAAAAAAAAAAAAAAAATTAACCTGCCGTCGCCGTCCGCTACCGTCGCCGTCGCCGTCCGTTGCCATCGCCGCCTCGCCTACTTCACGGTGTAAGGTACATTCCTTCGATTATGGCTTTAATTTTGTCAATTTCATTCAATACCTCAAATTAGGGCTAAATTTAGGGTTTCGAATTTGTGAATTTATTTGGGATTTGTGAGTTTATTTGTGAATTAGAGAGTGAAATTATTCGTGATTTGTAGTAATTTGTGAATTTATTCGTGAATTGTGAAGTTATTTGCGAATTAGGGTTTCAAATTATTTGATATATGTTGAATTTGTGAATTCATTCGTGAATTGTGAATTTATTTGGTGAATTAGAGCTTCGAATTATTTACGATATGTTGAATTTGTGAATTTATTCGTCATTTGTGATGTGTTGAATTTTTGAATTTATTCGTGACTTGTGAATTTTTAGGTGATTTGGTGAATTTATTGTGTAAATAATTTATTTGTGAATTTGTGAATTTTTATTGTTTAAAAAAACGTATTTGTGAATTTATTCTTGTATATAATTTATTTGTGAATTAGAGCTTCGAATTATTTAAGAAATGTTGAAATTGTGAATTTATACGTTTAATTTGTGAATCTATTCGTGATTTGTGAATTTTCTCGTGATTTGGTGAATTTATTATGTATATAATTTATTTGTGAATTTATTGTTTATTTAATTTATTTGTAGAAAATGGCATCATCGTCCTCGTCACAACCTCAACGGTTGAATGTACGCCCCGGTCCGATTGATCGCTCCTTTTTATACCTTCAATACCGCCACCGGTCGAGAGCGGTATATGAAGATTTAGAAGGATGTCGTAACGGCACCATTAAAAACCGCCGTAACGATACTGAATTTTGGAAGGTGTTGGACAGACAACATCCGGCGGTTTTAGCGGTGATCGATAGGACGGGTTTTGGGCCGTTGTTTCGGATGGGCAGAGTCCAGACCGACAACAGCCTAATTACCTGTCTGGTCGAAAGGTGGCGACCGGAGACGCACACCTTCCATTTTGATTTCGGGGAGGCCACAATCACGCTCCAGGACGTACAAGTCCTGTTTGGTCTCCCGGTAGATGGAAAGCCTTGCTGGGGAGAGACTGTAGATTTTACAAACCGGCAATGGCGAGACGAGTGTGTGGACCTTCTAGGGTTCGACCCCCAGGTAAATTTTTTAACACATTTTTTTTTTATTTATTTTTTGTTTTTTTATGTATAATCCATTGTTTGATTTTTAAATATACAAATGACTCTCAGGAAGCAGACGACCCGACAGCCAACCCCAAAACATGGGGCATCGTAGGCCAGTATCTGAAGCACTCGAGGTTGGAAAACGAATGCAACAGAGTGCTGCAAGATGGAGAAGACATTGAGACCTACGAAGAGAGGGCGAGGGCACTTATCCTCTGGTGCCTTGGATCGTTCTTCTTTCCCGATCAGAGGGCCTCTGGAGTCAACCTGTACTGGACCCAGCTCTTGCGCGACATCGATAAGATCAAGGAGTACAGCTGGGGGTCGGCGCTACTGGCCGCAGTGTATAGAGCGCTGTGCACGAGCTACCAGACCGGGGAAGGCTGGATCAAGAGTTGTGTCCAATTGATTCAGGTACATTTAATTAATTGTTATTTCAAAATTCATTTTTTTTTCTAATTTAGACTAATATTTAATAACAAATGAATATGGCTATATCTCTAGGTTTGGGCATGGGAACGTATCCCTCGGCTTCGCCCGAGAATGAAGGATACGAGATTTCAAACAGTCATTGGTTGTCCTTTAGATGGAAGGTAACGATATTTATTTATATATTTTATAATTTTATTATTTCAATTATCAATTTTCTAATTACAATTTCTGATGTTTTTTTTTTCTGTGATTTTTAAGGTGGGTGGGACGGAAGGACACGAAACATATAGTAACGGGAACAGCCGCTGTCCGGGACCAACTGACAGGGTTAAGAGAGACGGATGTAAGTAGTTGTTTGGTTTTTATTTTTTGTTTTATGTGTTTTATCTTTTAATAACTTACGAAATTATTATTATTTTTTTTTTGTTTTTTACAGTTCGATTGGATGCCGTGTGAAGAGCTTCTGAATGCTAATGCTCTCCCGGGCCAGTGTACAGAACATTCAAGCCTCTGGATGTATAGGGGCTGGATGTTCTGTTGGGACATCCGTGAAACCCAGGAGCCGGGTAGAGTCCTCCGTCAGTTCGGGTGTCATCAGTCCATTCCCGACACTCCGATCATTACGAGTGAGGTCGACTGGGAGACACACCACCGAGGCCAGGGAATGACCGGGAGGGGCGTATATGATTGGGTGGACTTTCATTCCCAGTTTGGGAATGTTTGGGTCGAACGACACCAAAATGTCCTCCCAGATGAGCGTGTGGAGTCATTCGTACAGCCTGGCGAGGGCTACCTTGATTGGTTTCACAGCAGGACTGTGAGACTAATCAGTGGCCCTGCTAAGTACCCGGTGGTACAACAAGACGGAGGCTATCAGCCACTTGCCGAGCATTGGAAGTGCGATGTAAGTGTTTATAATTTGTGTGTGTGTGTGTGTTTTTTTTTTTTTCTATTATTATTTTATTTTTTGCGTTTCATAAAAATTACTTTGAATTAAATTTTCAGGCTAGCGGCATGGAGGGGGCTTATAACGTGCTATCCAATGTTGAGCATCTATATCATACAGCCCATCCGGAGATGCAGGCGGCAATCCAATATGCCAAGAGCCTTCTCTACACATCTCTGACTGTCGGAGGCGGAGAGATCGGTCAAGGGACGTCGTCAAGCCAAGTTTTATCACAAGAGAGCTACGTCCAACCCCAGGGGACGCAGTCACACCGAGCGAGGCATCAACCTCCTCCCCATATTCGTGGAGGTAGAAGACGACGTCACCGCGAACCAGTTGCCGACGCCGGGCCTGAGGAACAACAAGAACAAGGTAAACATCTTTTAGTTAACAAAAATATAATTTTATTTTTGTTTTGTGATTTTTTGTTAAGTCAAATTTCTGATTTCTTAAAAAACTGAATTACTCAGCTGTAGAAGAAGAAGTAGAACCTACCACGCCCACAGCATCGTCTTCTGGACAACCACCACAGCGTCGGATTAGCAACCGACCGCGCAACCCTACGAATCGATACACTCCTAGTTAGTTGTGTTGTATTCGGAGACATTTTGTAGACCTATATATTTATTTTTTTCTTTCGTGGATTTATGTGTAATTATATTTGAACTTGTTTGGATTTTTATATTTGGAAAGTGAATTATTGTGCTTCATTATTGTTTCTTTGACATGGTTGATATGGGTTTTGTGAATTTATATTTGGTTGTGGAATCGATCTCGATTAACAGGTGTGTTTTTGTAATTTTGTTTTTGTGAATTGCTGTATTTGCACAGTAAAACGTATTTTCAAAATACGTTTTTGTACTGTGAAAAATTAGGGCAAAATTGATTTGGGGATAAAATTAGGGCGAAATGAATTTGGGGTAAAATTAGGTTAAAAAACGTATTTTGGGAATACGTTTTTCAATTGTGTAAAATTAGGTCAAAATCGATTTGGGGATAAAATTAGGGCGAAATCAATTTGGGGCAAATTTGGTTAAAAAACGTATTTTGAGAATACGTTATATTTTTCCAAATATTATTTTCCAAAAAAATAAGTTTTTTAAAATTAAAAATATTAATTTTAAATAGTTTATACGAAAAACGTATTTCGGTAATACGTTTTAGCCTATTTTAATTAATTTAATTACGTTAATCACCTTCATTAATTATTTTTAAGAAACACGCATTCTCAGAATACGTTTTAACAGAAAAACGTATTCTCAGAATACGTTTTGTTTTGTAAAACGTATTCTGAGAATACGTGCTTTTGATTTTTTTCCACTTCTTTTATTTTTTATTTTTATTTTTGTCCACTTTATTTTTTTTTTTATATAAATAAATAATTCAATAGTGAGGAGTTACCAAATAATCAAACTCATAAATCATAATATTGTGTACAAGGAGGTTTTTAATAATATATGATTGTTACCGAACTTTTTATGATTCAACAATGTTCCTATGTATTTTAATGATTTCAATTTCGATCCTAATGCACGTGAGGTTATATTATTCTTCCAAATTTTACATCTCGTGCATCGCACGGGTTACGTACTAGTTTTGACTTATGACAATTTTATTTGCCATTAAATAGACTATCTTTAGTGGTATTAACACTACAAAATAGGGCTTAAGACATAAGGGTATTTTTCTATATTATGGAGTTTTGAATTAATTTTTATAAATTTTGTGGGTCAAAGGAATTGATCTGAAGGTCATTTCCTCAGAGTTGATGGCCGTCGTGTTCAACTCAACACCACATCATCATCATCACCACTACACTCAATAAATGAGATAGAGCGAGAGAATATCTGCTTGTTAGTCATCATCCATGGCGCTCGGACTGAGTGCCATCAACTTTACCCCTTCTTTACTTCAGACCTCACCCGCTTTCAACCCCAAATGCAGGGCCCCAACTGCTTTCGCGCGAAATCCTAACAATGGCGATTATCCCTCCCCAGCTCTCGCTCCAAAGTTCCCAGGTCCCTTCTCTTTCTCCTTTCCTTTTTTTCTGTTTTTCCCTTTTTCTTGCTCCCGCACAAAAGACGCACATTTTAAGATAAAATAGCGTGTGGTGAGAGTTGTTTATAATTAGTTTTATGTTGTTCAAGATAATTAGTGAAATTTTCTAATGTTCTTTAGATGGAACTTATTAAAATTAAGTAGGGCAAGCTTGAACTGCTGAGCCCAGAAAGGTGGTCTGTTGAGTAACAGTAACCCTTTGCCACCATAAGTTTGATGAATGAAAGATTTATCAAATGTTTCCTTGGCATTCATAAAACGACATGTTCATTGTTTTCATATATTTGAAATTTCCAATGAAATTATGGTTCAGTTCAGAAATAATTATCCAAGCCCTCCAAAGCTTGGATTGATGGAGTGTCTCCATCTAACTTTTCCTTTATATGGCTCGAACCCATGCATTGCACCTTTACATTTTGATAGAGTCACTGGCTTCTTTAAAGAGATGCGTATATTGGGAAGTAATCTCCGACTCAAGCTAAAAGCAAACAGAAAACTATTTAATGACCCTGCATAAAGAAAGATACTCGTTTTCCATAGCCGAAATTGCTATGAACTGAAACCAATTCCTTTTATAGTAAGAGTATTTTTTATTTTTATTTTTTTATTTTTTGTTCTGTTAAGATGGTTCGAGTTGCACAGCAAATTTTATAGTGTGAGTGCAGAATGATGTGCAGGCAAACCTGAGGCAGATGTAGTAATCATTGGGAGTGGCATAGGCGGCCTTTGTTGTGGTGCACTTCTTGCTCGATACAATCAAGATGTTTTAGTGCTTGAAAGCCATGATGCTCCAGGAGGAGCTGCCCATTCCTTTGAGATCAAAGACTACAAGTTCGACTCTGGCCCATCATTGTTCTCCGGCTTCCAGTCGAGGGGTCCTCAGGCGAACCCTCTGACGCAAGTATTACTTCGTCTTTTTAGTGTATTTAAGTATACAATTCTGCATGGCACCGTAAAAATCCCTAAGGGCGTGTTTGGATACATATATATCACACTCAAAACGAGTTTTATTGGTTAATCAAGGTTAATTTTGAAAAAGATGGTATGGTTAGTTGTTTGTGGGATTTTGAGTTTATCTTAAAATAATATTTAAAATAAATAACTAAAGTGAAGGTTAATTAAAAAATGATTGATTAATATTTTTTTAATTATATTGAGAATATTGAGGATAGTGGGGTTAAGTTAAAGTTGAGTTAGATTTTGAGAATGATATAATAAAAATTATAAACAAGCACCCCCTAACTAATGGGATATTTTACCACAAAGGTATAAGGTGTCTCTTTGATTTAGCTGTAAGATATGTGACTATAAATGAATTGAGTGAAGTTTCTTCTTGATTTATTCTTGAAGGTTCTTGATGCATTGGGGGAAACTATCGAATGTGCAACCTATGATTCATGGATGGTATACATACCAGAAGGTGAATTCTTGTCACGCATTGGCCCGACCGAATTTTTCAAGGTAAGCTACTTGTCTTTTATCTCTTGTTTCCATAGCAAAACATGGGCAAAAGTTTTCATGTTTTCTGATATCTTTAACACCTTTCCTCTAGTGAGTTTAGCATTCTCAAGCATAGGTGAGAAAATCATACAAAACGAGTAAAGGTGAAAAAGGATAAACTAGCAACTAAGTACTGATGTAAAAGTGGTAGTACCTTTTTCTGATGCAAAGAAGCATCTGATAACTGATTAATTAGAGTTGTTCCCCGATGCTTCGGTATTGCTCTAGTTGAAAGTGATTAACAAAAAATGCGGATGTTACAAAAATGAGTAAAATGAAATGTACGGTATTGCTCTTTTTATTTTATTTCTTTGTCCTCGTAACCAAAATACTTCGCCAGATATTTTCTAAAATATTCATGAACTCGATGTTTGATAATAAGAAGAAGGCAACAATATTGACTTGATTTTTATTTTGCAGGATCTACAGACATACGCTGGTCCAGATGCTGTGCAAGAATGGCAAAAACTTCTTGTCAGTATCATTATTATCATTGTTGTTATCATTATTTATTATTATTTGATCTTCTTCAGAAACATTTCGAAGTTCAATTTAGATATACGTGTTGATATACTTTTCAGCTAATTGGTTTCTTTTGGTGATATATATGTGTGTGTGTGTACTAACTTCATTTTCGTTATATATAGGATGCAATATTTGTACTAACTTCATTTTCATTATATATAGGATGCAATATTTCCATTATCAGCGGCTGCAATGGCCCTTCCTCCTCTTTCCATACGAGGTGACATCGGTGTTCTTTCAACAGCTGGCGCTCGATACGCACCATCTCTCTTAAAATCTTTTGCTCAAATGGGACCCAAGGGAGCCCTAGGTGCCACAAAGCTTCTTAGGCCCTTCTCAGAAATAATTGACTCGTTGGGTCTAAAAGATCCATTTATAAGAAATTGGGTGGACCTTCTCTCCTTTTTACTTGCTGGGGTGAAATCTGATGGCATACTTTCAGCTGAGATGGTAATAATATATATTTTTTTTCTTCTTTTTACCAAGTTTTCATTTACATTGTAAAACTTTGATGATATGCTTCTTCTTATTCTGATTACCTTATGTGTTGTTTTGGTGTAAGAAGAACTCTACACTATCGTTTTACTCGTTAACATAATCTTTAATCCCATCTTTGATTTTTATCTCGGTTAGGTGTGTGTTTACTCTCGAAGTTTTTTATTTTCAGATATATATGTTTTCAGAATGGTACAAACCAGGGTGCTGTCTGGAGTATCCTCTTCATGGGAGTGGGGCAGTTGTTGATGCTCTTGTGCGAGGTCTGATGAAGTTTAATGGCCGTCTTTCTCTCAGAAGTCATGTGGAGAATATAGTCGTTGAGGATGGTCGAGCCATAGGAGTTAAGCTGAGAGGCGGACAAGTGAGTTGGAAAATTGTCAAAAAGTTGAAACAATTTGTGAAAATCAATTAAAACAATTCTTATCATCTCCAGATCTTTTGCATCAGCTAACAATCTCGGATTTTTGCTTCATTCAGTTTGTTCGTGCTAAAAAGGCCGTTGTCAGCAACGCATCCATGTGGGACACACTTAATCTTTTGCCAAAGGAAGTTGTTCCAAAATCTTATCAGGAAGGGATTGAAAAGACTCCACAATGTGAATCATTTATGCATCTGCATTTGGGCTTCGATGCTGAGGTGAGTTTCATATGATTTCAAACTGTTTTTTTTTTTTTTTTTTCCTTTCTCTTTCTGTTGAAAATGGACAGAAAATTTTTTATTACATTTTTAACTGTGATGTCCATAGTTTTGATAAAAAATGGACAGAAAATTCCTCAGTATTACAATGTCTGCCAAATCTGTGATACATACTCCATTACTCATTCTAGAATGTTTAAAATCCACGTTATAAAAACCATTCCCTCAAAATTATTAAAGATTGTCCCTTGCATTTTTTCTACCTTATTTTTTATTGCACTTCCTTATTATTGTAATCCCACCATGATTAAGGGTATACGTGAAGACCTCGGAATTCATCACATAGTTGTTAATGACTGGGAGAGGGGAGTCGATTCCGATCAAAACGTGGTCTTAATATCAGTGCCTAGTGTGCTTAGTCCCGATCTTGCGCCACCTGGAAAACACGTGCTACATGCCTACACACCTGGGACTGAGCCGTTTGAGCTTTGGGAGGGTCTCGACCGAAAGAGTAGTGAATACAAGCAACTCAAAGCTCAAAGGAGTGAGGTATTGTTACTCACTTGTCATTTTTTCTTTCCCTTGCTTAATGAATTTGAATTTCAGGAACTCAAAGCTCAAATTCGTTGATTTTGTTGTTTCATAGTGGCATTTTTATGGTTTGAAATTTCGAATATTCTAAGGCTATGTTTGGTAAAAATAGCTGATAAGCTAGCTTATAGCTTATAATAAATTTCGAGCTTATAGCTTATATAATTTGTGGCTGAAAAAGCTAGCTTATATGATAAAAGTGTTTGGTAAAATTAGCTGATAAGCTAGCCGAAATAAAAAATTTCAGCTAGTTTATTTGAAAAGCTACCCAAAGAAGCTTATGAGATAAGCTCGAGCTTTTTGAAAAAGCTTGTCCTACCAAGCTTATTTAAATACAGGAAGCTTATAAGCTAACACAAATAAGCTAGTTTATTTGTCTACCAAACATAGCCTAAACTTTAACTGATGCCATGACACATTTTGGCTTTTTATTACTTTCCTATTCCGGAAAAATGACAAGTTCTTAAAAAAAAGGTACACACTTGCAGTTAATTTTGTGCTCATTTGAAGTTGTGCTATCTGCAACAGGTAATGTGGAAAGCTGTGGAGAGAGCTGTTGGTCGAGACTTTGACCGGGAAAAATGCGAGGTGAAGTTGGTTGGGAGTCCACTAACTCATCAAAGGTTCCTTAGACGAAATAGAGGGACTTATGGCCCGGCCATAAAAGCTGGCAAGGGTTCATTTCCCGGGCACTCGACCCCAATTACACAGCTCTTTTGCTGTGGGGACTCGACTTTTCCGGGCATTGGTGTCCCAGCAGTTGCTGCCAGTGGTGCCATTGTTGCAAACTCGCTTGTTTCGGTTTCTCAACATTCGGAACTTCTTGATGCTGTTGGGATATGACGGTAAACAAAAGATACTTGGTCAGTTTATATGTGAATCTATATCTATATATATATAAAGAGGTTGTTGGAAAAATACATTAATAGAAAGTGACCAAATAAATATAATGTTTGACTTACTATTAATGGAAAGTTCAAAAAAATACATGTGAATCTTTAGTAACAAAATCTGAATCCTATTTTTTTGGTAACTAATTTGGAGATTCTTATGCCTAAATTTGAATCTCATTTTTTTCGTATCATATTTTATTTTTTTTTATCAAAATTTAAATCATATATTTTTTGTAACAAATTTGGAGATTCTTACGCAAAAAATGTGTCAATTATTTATGAAAACAATTCTAAATACAAATTAACTTAAAAACCGTACAAATTGGATACAAATTTTGGAAACAAATAGTTGTATAATTCTTAACTAATTCTTTCAATCTTATTGAATAATTTTTTCTTTCAAAAAAAAGGTGTGTAAATTGGATAAAACCACGTGCAATTTTTATTTTAGAATAAAACTGATATTTAGACGGGATGTACATTCAAAATTGTGTCCACATTTTTTGGTAACAAAAGCGGTTCATCTTTGATATTTAAAAATTAAAAAAATCTTAAAATATCCTTAAATATTTAACTTATTTGAGATCAAGATTTGTTAGGTCTTTTTAAGATTAGTTATGATTTAAAAGAAAAAAA
>BKCP01005494.1:438854-558017 GCA_008636005.1 Striga asiatica | reverse complement strand
TATATTCGGGCCCAATTCGATTCCAACAAAATTATCGGGCTCGATTTCGAATGCAAACGCGCGATAAAAATAAACCGAAAAATAAATAAATATATATATATATATATATATATATATATATATATTACATATTATTACATACACATTTATTCATATCAATAATTTAATTAAGACACAAAATCAATTAAACAATTAGACAATTTTCACAATTAGCATTTAATCACATTTGACAAATAAATAAATATAACGGCATTCAATAAAATAAAATATAAATATTATTACCAATTAATAATAACAATAATAATAGCAATAAAAATAATAATAATTAAATCCCAAATAATCCACAAATAAACGGGGCATTACATGTTCTAAGTGCCAAATGCTGGAAAAATGCTGAGGGAAAGGATTTTAAACGTTGTAAGTGGAGGGACCAAGACTAAGGTGAGGTGAGTGGGGGATATCCCATTATTTTATGTTCATAGGTGTTGTTGATTTCTTGCAAGACTTGAGGGGTCAAATCTCGGTTTTTGGTGGTCTCTCCTAGGGGTTTTCTGAGCTCAAATACTTAGGAGAAGGTTTGGTCTTGTGTGGAATGAGTGGCGGACATTGTAGTAACCAAGACAATTATTTTATTCCTATGTCTCCTCACTAATCTTGGACCAAGACTAGGTGAGTCTTGCATTGACTTTGACCAAGGTCAATTAGACCCAAATGACACCTTAATAAGTTGGCTTTGTTCACACAAAATTGGGCCGTAGAGAAGTGGGCCGAAAAATGGTGTTTTGGGCCTTGGAAGCTGGACTGGTCACGCTGGGCGCTGGGATGGCGCAGGGCACTGGGCGCGGCTTTTGGCTTGGCCGCGTGGACTGGGCTGCTGGCGCGGACTCCGTGCGGGGCAGGCCTGCTAGACGCGTGCATGGCGTGCTGGGCGCGTGGGCAGGGCCTGCTGCGCGTGGACTTCGGTTTGGGCGCGTGAATGACACTTGGACCGATTTTTGAGGTTTTTCTTGTGTCCCTATGACTTAGAAAAATATACCAAGAGTTGGTTAGGACTTAGGATTGGTCTCGGACCTCGACCCTGGGCCTTGGGCGGGGTCGCGGCTCGAGTGGCTCGGTAAATTTCTCGATTTTTCGAACGAGGTCTAGGACTTGAATTTGCACTTCATATTACTTAGAAAATTCTAAGTATTATGCTATTAGGACTCGGCATGTTCAAAGGCTCGATGACTAGGGTTCGAAACGAACGAATCATTCGAATAAAAATATCCGAATAATTCAAATGGATTTACTATAATTTTGAGCACTTAGCATATACTTAAATAAATCTTGACTTTCTTAAATTATGAATTTTTCACTTAAAAGTCGAGCAGTGAAAAATCGTCTTAATAATATAATAATCAGGGCGTTACACGAGGTATGCTGAGAGCAGTTTTCAGTCCGTCCTTCAATCCTCTTCGTCTTTTTCTGGGCTCGGCCACGGGAATTCTCGATATCACGGTCTCGACTCAAGCAATCTCAACCTCGACCGGCACAACCTACCTTCTGAAAACACAAACACAGAAAAACACGAAGCAAAATACAGCAAAAAAACACAGAAATATAAACTAAAGGCAAAAACACAAAACGAAAGAAATGGACCAAGTAAGCAACGAAAAATCCTACAAGTGGGGAAAAATAAAAAAAGAAAATAAACATGAAATAAAGACACAAAAATGGGACAAACAGTTAGTGTTATATACTGAAAGCTTAGCTTTGCATGTTATTACACATTTGCCCTTTATGAATGAGAATCGTGTTAGATTAAACAAGTTCTACGTTCTGTTGTTTTTCACTTAGATAGGGTGGATCGTCATCGGGTGAACCGAAGATCACTCTATCAGTCACTTGCGAATAAGAATAGTTGTTCACAACCTAGATGGACATGAACACCTCATCCGAACGGTTGTAGTGTCAATGGTACAGTTTGTTTTGACTGATTAGTTGCACTAGTACATTTATGTATTGAACAGGATCCCAGAGAGGAGAAGTTCATTTTATACTGATCGTCGTAAATGAACTAGGCCTCAGTTAATTATTGCGTTCTCTTAACCCGTAAGATATTAAACAGGCAGAGATATATATAGTATATATTACTTTGATTCACTTGGGTGAGGTTCAGTTCACTGGATCAATATTCCTACTGTTTTGGGTAATATTATTATATATAAGATGTGCTGTTAGGATATTTACGGTCACCATGTGCGTTAGTTTGATGAAGTCCCCGAGTGAGTTCATGAAGGATTGTTATGTTAAACCCTGTAGGTGGATTAAGTTCCGGCATAATAAGAATGTGATGAACGAGTGCTAGCTTCGGTGAAATAATAATAAATTAATTAATTCTTGATTGTCTGTAATCGAATTAATTAATAGATATTATATCTTAAACGTGGGGAGGTAAGTCGAGTAATTATTATTAGAGTCTCAAATGTAATTTGGGCTAAGAAAAGGGAGTGCAATAATATAATGTTGGTGGTCCATTAATATTATTTAATTAATTAGAGGAGTGGGCTTGGCCCACAGTTAGTCTGATTAATTAAGGAGCCATTTTCCTAATCTCCTAAGGGTCTCTACTGTAGCTCTATATATACATCATTAAGCGCATGAGAAGATATCCAATCTCATATTCATGAGACAAACACGCTGCCCATACTCTCTCTCTAGATCTCATTCGAGCTTTATCATCTTCTTGTTGTTCCACTGATACAAGTTGAAGAAGGGTGTATTGAGTAATATGGTAGAAGATCTGTAGGTTACCCGTGATGAAATATATTTTATCCTACAGAACTAACCGGAGGTCCGATTGAGGCGCACAGCATACCCAGACGACCATCTTGACGAGAGATTTCCATCCCCACCAAGATCGCGGCCATTCGACGCCGCACGCGTCCTCACGCGCCACCGGAAGCCGTCTGACTGCAAAGTTCGTCTTCATCTGTTTGCACCCGTTTGAACCAGTTTTGATCTGATCTTGTTCGTGCAACCCAAGACGGGATTTGCGGTCAATCCTTTACGGTCAACCGTTCGTGGTCAACTAGATCTACATAAATTTTAAGCCGTAAGTTCTCTACGTCAAACCTTTAGATTCGCTGCGCGTAGGTTTATGTTTGCTATTGAATTCGTGACTTGTATATAACGAGATCCACACAGATCCCAACAAGTGGTACCAGAGCACTTGGTTAATTCGTTTTGTATAAAGTTCGAATTTTTACGGCTTTATTTGACAAGATGTGTTAAACCGCAGCCATATATTGGATTATATTTGCATAACTCGGTTTTGCACGATAGATAGTTAATCCACTATTATGGCCGACTATGTGTTTGATGAATGTTGTTGAATGTGATGTATGGTTTTAAATTTGTTTTTAAAGCTTCGGACATGTCGACGAATTTATGGATGAATGTTTGTCATAATTTTTTGCCCGGGGGTTGACCGGATAGATTTAATTAATTGTTTAGAAAACATGTACATCCCTTCGTTGGATCTAGGATCGAATTATATAATTTTTTCAATTATATTTTTCGTGTTATGATCGTGTGTTGATGACCGGGAGATCACAATAAGATCAACGAGCCTCAATGAATAATAAAAAAAAAATCAGCAATTTCCGACCACCGGCGGCGGCGGCCAGACGGCGGGTGGTCGTGGCTGAGGTGGAGAGGTTTACTTGATGTCCAAGCAGTACAAGATCAACCAGGATTCTACTGCTTAAAGGAGTTTCAGTTTAATAGGGAAAGAACTGTCACAGTTTCCTTGTTTAAGGAGACTCAATTTTTAATAATGGCCATAATAGTGGATTTATTTATTTATTTATTTAAATTTATTATGCCATTAAATTATTATTTATACATGTTAATTAGTTATGTTCTTTCATGAGATTAATTTAGTATTGCGAAATTAATTATGCATGTTAATTTATTATGTAATGCATAGAATTAATTTGGAATTGTGTCAATAAATTATGCATGTAATTAATTATTCCACTAACATGGATTAATTTAGACTTGCATAAATTATTGAACATGTTAATTAATTATTGCATTGACATAGATTAATTTAGAATTACATGAATTAATATGCATGTTAATTAATTATTGCATTAACATAGATTAATTTGGAATTGTATAAATAGTTAAAAATCCTCATTAAAACTAAGTTTGAGAAGGGATTTAAAATTAAAGTTAATTGTAAAATTCCTAAGGCCTCCATTTCTAATTTGTCGGTAAATCAATTAAGCTACAGTAATGGGCTCCCCCTCGGGTGACATTGCTAAAATTTAATTGTAGGTAATTACCAGGACAAATTTCTAATTAGACGGTTAAAGGAAATCTTATGAGAGTGTACGAGCTTCCCCTCGGATGACGTATAATCAAATTTGACGACCTTAGGACCGAGAAATGGGATTCACTTAGAATGCGATTTATCTATAAACTCCCCACGGGGTCCCTGGATTTATTGCATGGCTAAATGGAGACCAACTATTAATTTCATTCGTCATGAATTTGGTTTTGACTTATGGAAATTAATGGGCCTTTGAAAATCCCTTCTCTTACAAAATGCGAGTTTGTAGGGCGATCCACGTAGCATGCATTCTCACGAGGTGTAATAGATGTCGATGAATTTAAGTTAATATTGTTTTGATGATATCAATAATGGCAGTTAAATTCAAAAGTGTTTAATCTGTAAAAATATTTGCATGATTCTCAAGATATTCATTTTAGCGACCCATTCGATTTATAGAATTTCTTGGATTATTCTATTTATCGAATTTTATTTATAAGTTTATATTTATTTGATTGGTCGCGATGTCGACTTGAATTTTATGTGGAAGTACTCGATCGTTTGGATGTAAAATGTTCGTCGTTCGGCGATTTCAGTTCGAATCTAAGTCGTTCGATTCTTGAATTTTATGTGATTAATTGGAATTTATGTGATTACTTGGTATTATTATTAATTTGGGTTAATTATTATTTTGCTCGTTAAACCCATCGTATTACATTGTCTTTAAGATGATGTAATGTCTCGTTCGATTTAATTTAGTTAAGTCGTTTGAAAATTCGGTTTAACTCGGACCAAGGATCGATTTTTATCTTAGCATCTTGACGAAACCGAGCCAAAGTCAAACTGGGGTCAAACCGGACACTTAGAAATATTTTCTAAGTCTGACCCTAAAAAGTANGGAAGGTTAGGGCGACCCCAGCCCTATTTAAACCCTTCTTTCCCCCTCCCCAAGACTTCCAAACACTCCCCCACTCCTCCAAAACAGCCGCCACCTCCTCCCCTCTCAAAATTCTGATCGGTGCGCCTCCCACGACCGCCCGGCGTACCCGCGTACACCGCACCGCACCCCGGCGACCTGCGAGCAAAAACCAATGACAAATCCTTGCACTCCAGCCCCTGTTCAAACAATTCACGACCAGAAAGGAGCAGCCATCATCGTTCGAGGCCATTGGAGAAGAATCTAGCCCCGGCGATCCGAACCCTAGCAGTCGAGCCACCCCGCGAGCACAACCAAGCCTCCGAACCCTTTTCTTTGTACTTTTAAGTGCAAGGACCCTGAGAACGGTACTTGATGGTTGTAACCTCTCATAATTTCAGGTTTTATGATTTATATAGCTCTGGTCCTTTGAGTTTAATGCGGATTCGTTGGAATTATATGATAATATGGCGATTTATTGAATGTTTGATGTGAAATCGTGTTGAATCCTTTATTAGTTCGTGAACTCCTGAGGATATTGGAACCTAGGATCGTCCTTAATCATTTTAAAAAGGTTTCAGATGATTTGGTCGAGTATAAATCGGGTTTCGGATGTTTGAATCCGATCTAGTCTTGGAATTTTGAAAAATTGAGATCTTATAAACTACTGGGGATTTTAATCTGAAATTTTAAAGGATGATTCCTGTGTTAGAATTTCAATGAAAAACTCGATCTATAACCTGATGAACCGAGTGTTTCAAATTCTGATTAGAATATTGAAAATTTAATATAAAATCGAGTTTTGATTATTTTGATTTGAATTTATGGGATTTGTAATATTTTAGTTTGATCTTTCTTTTGTCCAAATTTCGATTGAAATCTCGATCGTTTCCCTAGGGAACTTGAAAAACCCTAGTTTTGATCTTATTTTGCAAAAATGAGTTAACTGGGTTAATTAAATTTTTAAGGGTTGATCTCTGGTGAAAGTATGTGTTTTTAAGTCTATTTCAATGTGGTAAAATTTCGTAAAGTTTGGTCGAGTCGATTTTAAAAAGGTTCGGTGCTTTCATTTTGCTGTCTTTTTTACCCCGGGTCTGTGCCCTATGTGCCGCCCGTGCCATCCGCGCGCACTGACCGCCTCTACCGGGGGCCACCCGTGCCCAGAGCACTCCAGCGTCGCCCAGGACCCCGCGGTGGCCATCAGCCGTGCCCAGCGCGCCCCTGCATTGCCCAGCGACCCCAGCGCCATGTATTGCGCCGCCTGGACCTAGGCCCATGCCAGATGCACTCAGTCCGTGCCCCAGCGCGCCACCATGACTCGGCCCGTGCTAGACTGCCCGGCTGTAGCTCGACCGAGCCGACCCAAGCCCGAACCCGGTCCTTTGATCTCGTTGAACTATTTTTCCGATTTTACCGAACCTGTTGACTTCTGTTGACCTGTTGGACCATGTTTGACCTTGTTTTTCATGTCGAGTCGATTTTAAACATTTTTAAAATAAAATCCCGAGTCTAACTTTTAAAACCTAGTGTTTCAACTTCCACAGAACTTCACGAACTGCTTAGTAGAAAATGTTCGGCTAAGCATGATTATTCGTGAGTCTATTCTAAGGGTCAAGATAAGATATTTATGAAATTATCTTGACTAAATGTAGGTGTTTGACGAGTCGATCTCGCAGCCTACATAGCAGTTCGGTGATATCCCATTCTGTGGAACCAGGTGGGTTTTATTAAAATGGTCTATGCAAAAAATTGTTTGCTTTATTTATGTATGATCAATGTATGCATGTGAACCATATAGCCTTCGATGTGAGTTGTACCGGCCGTCGAACGGTTATCCCCGAAGCTATAGAACGTACCTGTTGGGTAATCTCCTTTTGGGAACCGTAAGACCTGGGCATGGGCGTTGGCTGGTGACCCCCGTTTTAAGACCAAGGCGAGGTCTTGGCCGGCGGGGTGGTCTACCCCTACTGACTAGGGGATCGATAGAAGCCCGAGGGGCATTCGATATTTTACCCAATAGTAGTCTATGCGTAGGTGTGCACATGAGTCTTGATCTTATGACGATATTATGATGGGAGATTGGGATACTTAATTGTTTCATGTACATGTTGCGATCATACTATTCATATTATGATTATCGTTTATTGCATAGTGGTGAGCAATACGTTTTCCATATGTGCTCACTCCCACCTGAAATTAACATTTCAGATTGAGCAGGGCAGGCATGACGACGGGAAGGAGCGAGTGGTGGTCGGTCTTTATGACCCGATTATTTAGTAGTTGCTTCCGCTATTTATGAACTGATTTTATGATTTTATGAAATTGTGAACTCTGGGATTTTAAGATGTGTTGAAATAATGTTGGGAAGATGCCCCGTGAACACTGTGATTTTGGGAACCCGTTTTGGGTAAAATGATGATTTATGATTTTATGAATCCCGATTTGGGGAGTTGATGTTCAAATTGATGTTATGAGATGATGATTGATGTTGAAATTAAGTGAGTAACGCCACAAGTTTTTTGAAATGAAATTCAAAAATTAAATTGATTTTTCTGATAGCCATGGATTTTCATTAAATCAAAGTGGGGCGTTACAATCTCTCACCTCTGTTTTGAAGCAACTCTTAAACTTATCTCTCACTCCCAACCAACTACTCCACAACCAGGAAGCATTATAGCCTTTCTTTGCTTCAAGAAGAGATGATTGAGGGAAATACTAACATATTCGGTTTAGTAATGATCCTCCAGAGCTGCTTGATTGTTAGTGTCTCATTAAAGAGCTTTATATCCTTGAAGCCCAGGACACCCTATTCTTTAGACAAAATGATGATCTTCCATGCTTTCCAATGAAGCCCTTTGATATGTTTGTCACCCTTACTCCACCAGAACTCAGCACACATCCTGGCTAGTTCCTTGCAAACACCCTTAGGTAGACAAAAACATAACATGGAAAAAACAGAAAGAGCATCAGTCACAGCCTTACTTAGAACCTTCTTTCCTGTAGCAGATAAAAAATTATTCTTCTAGCTCACAAGTCTGTTTCTCACTGTGTTCAACACATAAGCAGAGGGTTCCCTTTTAGTTTTCCCTATTCCCTGTGGCTACCCAAGATATTTTGTAGAGTGCTGAACGGAAATTCTCTGCAATAACTGACAAATTTGATGTTTCAAAGTATCAGAAGTATTTTTACTGAAAGAAAAAATTGAAGACTTCCTTAGGTTCACTTACCAGTAACATTTAGATAGGCAGAGAGCATAGAGATAAATAGTTGAGCTTGATTACACTCTGCCTCATAAAACACTAAGGAATCATCTGTAAAAAGTAGATGAGTGAGTAGGGGACCTCCTCTAGCTAGCTTAATCCCTTTGAAATGACCCCTATCCACCTCAGACCTGATTAAACTATAAAAAATCTCAGAAACCAGAATGAATAAGTCAGGTGGCAGTGGGTCACCTTGTCTAATCCCTCTAATAGCCTTAACATACCCTTGAACTTCACCATTCAGATTGAAAATATGCTACAGAAGAAATACAAGTAACTATCCACTTAACAAAGGTACTATGAAAACCCATCCTAAGCAGGATCCTCTGAACACAAGGTCATTCAATCCTATCATAAGCTTTCTCCATGTCTAATTTGATAGCTATATACCCAATTTTTCCAGATCAAAGTGGACAACCTCTTGAGCCACAATGACATTATCAAGCAGCCGCCTTCCAGGGATGAAGACAGGTTGGTTCTCACTCACACAAGAATTCAGACATTTTTCAACCTCCTAATCAAGATTTTAGAAATGACTTTGTATGTGACCCCACACAAGCTTATAGGTTGATTGTAACGCCCCACTTTGATTTAACGACAATCCATGGCCTTTCAGAAAAATCAGTTTAATTTTTGAAATTCATTTCAAAACATTTGTGGTGTTATTCATTTAAAATCAACATCCATCGACATACCCATAGCATCAATCATAAAATTCAACTCCCAAAATGGGTTCATAAAATCATCACTTACCTAAGCCGGGTTTCCATAAAATTTTCACGGTGTCATAGGGGCAACTCCCCCAACATTTTGTCAATAATCATAAATTCTCAGAATTTATAAAATCATAATATTGTGAATCGTTCATAGATAGTGGAAACAATAAACAAAAGTCTGGTCATATAAGCCAACCACCACTCGCTTCTCTCCGCCGTCATGCCTGCCCTGCTCAATCTGAAATGTTAATTGTAGGTGGGAGTGAGTACATATGGAAAAACGAGGTGCTCACCACTATGCAATAATCACAATAATATCAACTGGTACGATCGTAGCATGTATATGAATCAATCAAGTATCCCAAATTTTCATCATAAATTCACAGTGTCAAGACTCATGTGCACACTTATACAAATAGACTACTACCGATAGACTTATCGAATGCCCTCGCTCAGGTCTTACATCGAATGCCTCTCGGGCTCTACGTCTATACCCCTCGGGCTTGTACACCGAATGCCCCTCGGGCTTCTATCGATGCCCAGTCAGTAGGAGTAACCCCTCGGGTTTCATTTCATAAATACGGGGACAACCGTTCGACGGCCGGTAAAGCTCACATCGAAGGCTACATGGTTCGCATGCATACATTGATCATACCACATGTAACGCTACAATTTATTGCATAGCATATTTCAAATAAAACCCACCTGGTTGGAAGCAACAAATATCATGAAAACACGAGTAGGCTGAGAGCTCGGCTCGTCAAACACCTACAATAATTAAGAGGGCCCTATCAATAACTATCCGACCCATGCACTATCTAACTCATGGCATTTACGATTCATGTCAAATACACTTAGATAAATTCAGCCCATATAAGTCATATAAGCAAGCATTAAATAGATAAATTTTATTTTCGAAAGCACCACATGAATTTTCAAAACATAACCCACGCAGTGATTTTGAAATCGACACCACTTGCAGCACATAAATCATATTAACCTGATTCCAGTTGCATATGAATCATAAGACATGCCTCTACAATTATTATGAAGACATCAAGAACAAATAAAGTCATCTACCAGAAGATTATTCATAAAACATTTAAAACCGAGTTGCAGACCACAATTTAAATTTTAACAGCTGACAGGACCTCAGCATTTGCAAGATAAATGAAGCTACAGACATGCTTTTAAGGGGATTCAAAAACCAAAATGCAGCTAACTCAATTATCTATAACTTGGATGAAGACCCTATTGGAAAATAATGATGTTATCAAAGAGTTAAAACACAAAATACTCGATTCATAAAAACTGCTTGAAACCAAAACAGGATACAAACAGCACCTCAGAAAATTGTCTCTAACTCATGCTACAGACCATCAAATTACTTGACTCAAAAACCTATGGACAACCAATAAGTAAGGCTACAATTTTCATGATGACCATGTTTCATTTTGAGTACATCTAGACATCGAAAACAAGACATACATAAAATAAATACAAGCTGCCGGGTTTTATTAAAAACTGTTTGCGCGACAATTTTGTAAAAATCATAACTCCCTCGTTTTAAAACGGATTTTCAAAATTCTAAAACTTAATGAAAGACAACAGGATATGATACATTTCATATGAAGATCACATCCTCATAAAACGACTACTTCAGGGCCATTACAGCATTACAACAAAGGCCATAAAAATCACGATTATCATAACATGTGATTTACAAACCTCATGATTTCACAAAACACCATTTAAACATCACCAACCTCATCACATCTCATGTATAACATGAATTCAACATCAAACTCAAAGACAATACATATATCATACGAATCCGAGCAACTCTAACAAACGAGACCCTAACATAAAATCATGAGAGAACTCTTATATACTCACATATCAACACATATATACTCGCGTAAAATAATAGGGTTTAAGCGCCGGATACCGTTCCCGGGAAAACGCATGACAAAGATCAAGAGAAAGCCGAGACAGGCTGTTTGGGATCGGTCGCGCGTGACGGGCTCGACAACTCCGCGTGGCTCGCCGGTTTGCGTGGAGGAGCAGCGAGGGGTGGCTCGTGGTGGCAGGGTGCGTCTGCCGGTGGTCGTGATCCTTCACGGTGACGGGGAAGGTGATGTCGGTTCTTTACGGTTCACGCGAGAGACAGGGCTGTGTCTGCCGGTTGGGGATCCTTGCTCGTGAGGGAACGACGACCTCTGGCTGCTTATGAACGGCGGCTGGTGGCCGGAAGGGGGTCCTGCGCGCGGAGGAAAGGAAACGCCGACAGAAGTTGATAGCCGGTTGCGGGATTTGCGGCCTTCAGGTACTGCTCGCGGTGAGTGGTCGAGAGAGAAGGCTTCTTCTTCCTTCTTGCGATGAAGGGTGGTGGTGAGAGAGAGGGATCGCGAACAAGAGTGACGAGAAGGAGAGTTTCTCTTCCGTTTCTTCTTCTGCTTGCACGAGAAAGAGAGAGAGGAGAGAGATTTGATTTTTTTGCTCGCGCGATCGGGAGGTGTGAGATGAGAGAGCGGCGTGAATTTTACGAGAGAAGGGAGAGGCTTCAATTTAAAATAATACTTAGGGTAAATATTCTTGCCCTCCAAGCCATTGAGGAAACGGGTCGGGTCGAGGTTATTGGGCGAGGGTTCAGGGCGCGCGGGCCGGTTTCGACTACCGGTTTCTTGGGCTCGATTTATTTAGTCCGATAATATGTCCGATGCTTGGAAAAATAAAATACAACATCCGGAAAATTAAATAATTAATACAGTAATATATATATATATAAATATTCACACACTAATATATATATATATATATATATATGCAATGCAAGTCAATAACATCACTTTGGCATTTAAATAAAATAAATAAATATTTATGCAAATAAAAATATCCGATCGGGTTAGATCCAATTTACGCGATTATACAGAAATCGTCGAACGACGAACGCTGTACAATAAAACGATAAGTACTTACACTTATAATATAAGTAGATATCGCGACCAAAAATATAAACATAATTTCATAAATAACATTCGATGAATAGAATAATACGAGAAATTCTATAAATCGAACGGGGCGCTACATTGATAATTCTTAAGGAACTAAGGGTTTAAACATTTAGGAATAAGAGTGATGAGGGCGTGATTCTAATTTCTTAAAGTTTGACCAGATAATAAAAAAAAAAAAAACTAGATATAGCAGCACAAATATCAAATTTAATAAAATGCCCAAAATGTTGAAAGAAGCAAGGAGACATACCATCTTGCTCTGGTGCCTTTCCTGGATCTATACTAAACATTGCCTCTTTGACCTCCTTCTCCTCAACTGGTGCCACTAGTTCAAGGTTCATTTCAGGTTTGATTGAAGTAGGGATTAATTGCAGCAGTGCATCTCCTTCCATAGACCCTTCAAAAGTAAAAGGCTTATCATAGAAGTCACTGACACAATGCTCAATCCCAGTTTCAGACTCCCATACTTGACCCCTCTATGCAAGGCTTATCATAGAAGTCACTGACACAATGCTCAATCCCAGTTTCAGACTCCCATACTTGACCCCTCTATGCATCAATCAACTTAGTGATAACATTAGTTCTTCTCATTTGGACTGTTAAAATTTAATTTTGGAGTCTCCCTCCTTAATCCACTGTGCTCTGGCATTTTGGTTCCAATAGATTTCTTCCTCTCTGGTTATACTGTCCAACTCAACCTTAAGGTTATCCTAATCTTAAGGTTATCCTAATCTCTCCAATTTCTCTGATCTCGAGAAGTTTTTGAATTAATTAGACGTGAGTGTCTAATTTAATCATTTGGGATAATTAATTTATTTAAACGTTTTAGTCTATTTAAATTATGCAGAGAGAAAAGCCGAGATATTAGAATTTTTCCGTTTAGCGAGAACCAATTATTTAAGCCGTTTTCAGTGTCGTTGAAATTATTTTCTCGACTCATTAGAATTTTTCCGAGACCGAGTTTAAGCCGATTTCTAGTCTTATTTTTCGCCATTAAGCCGAGTGGAGTTCGGAAATTTTATTCCTTCCCAAACAAGGAATATGAATTTATTCCACATTATTATATAGAAAAACCCTCAGCTCACCTCCTTATTCATTCGCCGCAATTCCCATTCAGATATCTCTCTTCTCGTTCCAATCATCCCACAGATCACTTCCTTTCATCATCTCATCGCCATCACCAATCGCCGTAAGCCAGCCCTTAAATCGCCGGCGACTTCCCATCACCGAGCATTGTGCCGATGCCGTGGGAGTCCCTGCCAACTGCGCCCGTGCCTTTCCATGAGAGAGGAGGAGAAGTCCACGAGCAGCAGTGGAAGTCCTTGGCCATGCGAGAGGAATCCCGCATCCAAGCCCTCGACCGACCATCACCGAGGAGGAGACGCGAGAAACAGTCGCGATCGAGTAGAAAGACCCGTTCACGTCGAGCAGCGAGCCTTCGCGAGTGAACAACAGGCCGTACTTTCTTCTTCCATCATCGATCAATGACCTTCGAGTATTAGCATCACCTTGGAGCAATGCACGAGCAGCGGCCGAACAAGAACAACATCATCACACTCCCCATTGTCGTGAGTTGCAGCAGCCGAGGCCGAGTTTTGTCACGCCCGAGGCCACCCGACTTCAGTTTTTCATCCGTTTTTCATTCTAATCCCGAAGAAGGTATATGGATTAACCTTATTCGAATATTTAGAGTTCATTTTGAAAGCTTTCATATGGTTTAGGTTCATGGAGATGAGATACATTTAAATATCGAAAAATTCATGAGATTTAGAGTATTGTGATATGACAATTGATGTTGGACCTCGATTAGGACATCATTTTAGCCTCCGAAAACTAATATTTTTTATGTTTAAATGGGTCGGGATAATTGGTTTAAAGTTGTGGAAAAATCGGGATGAATTGTTGTCATGTTCGGAGCCTTGCCGGGTTTCAAAAAATTTATTTAAACGCTGAATTCCGAGGTTTAAACCAACAATATGGAGTCTAAATAACATGGTTTGTTGGTGTTTAAAAGGCCTTGCTATGTGTTTTAAGAATTGGGTATTTATATCCCAAGCTGAGCCTTTTTACTTTCGATAATTGAGAAAGAGATAGATGCAATTTTGATGAGTTAGAACCGCCATTTTTGCTGCTCTTAATACCAGGTATATATGAGTTTTAAGTGCCATAAGAAGTTGTTTGATATTTGAGTTAAAAGGCCTTAGAAGAATTTTATAAAAATGAGATTATTGCCAAATTATTGCTAGCCTTTATTTTCATGGAAATTTCATGTTATGGACTCCAATTTTTTTTTTTGCTGGTCGTAATGGGTAGTGTAAAGGGTGATCGCCGGGAATAGCCGTCACTCGGTGCCGAGCCTCTGTAGCCACAGACGTTGTGAGGCACTGGCCGCATGCTCGCTGGCGCCTCGTGCGCAGGCGGGCAGTGCGCCGCACATGCTTGATGAAGATCGCGTATCCCGACTTGCAGATAAGCCGCTCGCGCGCCTTGAGTCGCCGATAAGTGCTAATGCGCGCGCCGACGCCTTCGTACTTCGCGATAGGTGTGAAGAAAATCGGATGTTGGTCCTATTTCTAACACGATCTAGTTTGTAAACTCACAGGAGTAAACTCACAAGACAATTTTGAACAAGTGTTCGAGTTTTGTATTAATTCTTGAATGATTAAATCGAATGACAATAGTGCATATTTATAGAGGATAGACTAGTTCTAGTCCTACACTAACTAGAATCCTAATGCATAGAAATAAATAAAGTCCTAAGAAAACTAAATATCTAGTAAATAAAGACTTACCAAAACTACTAAGGCACATGCCTTTTATTCCAAAATCCTAACCAAACTAATAGTCCTATTAAGCTAATGAAATCGGCCCTTGGCCATTTAGAAGAATCTCGGTTCTTAGCTTGTGCGGCACTTCATCCGAACCCTAGCTGTCACCGCTAGTCCTTGTCCTTCTCGGTCTCGGGCCAGTTGCTCCCACGCGTCCCACGCGTCTTCTGCCTTGTGCCCCAAGTTGCGAGGATCATCCCTAGACGGCGCGGTACTCCTAGTCCTTCGAGGACTCGTGCTCGCCAGGCCCTGCGCGTCCCGCGCGTCCCTGTCCGCTGATGAAGATGCGGTCATTGACCCTTTCGGGCCCGAGGACGAGATACACTCGAACCATGCGAATAGGCGTACGAGGGGTAGGGACGACCACCGGGGCAATGAGAAGGTGGCTCAAGATGGTTGTGCGCGAGGAAATCGCGCGACACATAGATGTGCGACATGCATGGACCGCGTGACGAGGCACACGGGATCGGAATGCGCGGGTCAAGGTCGCGTGATGAAGGGCATGCGCGAGAAGGTCTGGCGACATGATGGGGGCATAACGAGAAGGTCGGGTGATTCACCTAGGACAAGCCGCGATTGCATCGACCACGCGATAGGCGATTGGGATCGGGGACGCGATTGGAAGACCCGCGAGAAGGGAGAGGCTAGAGTGCCGGGCACTCGCCGGCTGGGTGACGCGCGAATGGGTGAGTGCGCGCATGGCACGAAAAAGCTCACGCGGGGCGCGGGCGGTAACGCGCCGGACGCGCAGGAGCGGATGGGCATAAGTCCTCAACGGACTAGGCATAACACGCCGCCTAGGGTCGGATCACGCGACGTGGGGCACAAGGCAGAAGACGCGGGGGACGCGTGGGAGGCGATCGAACCCGAGACCGAGAGAGACAAAGATTCACGCACGACGGCTAGGGTTCGGGTGAAGTGTCGCGCAAGCGAAATGACGAGGGTCTTCTAGAAGGCTTAAGGGCCAATTCTATTAGCATGATTAAGGTTAATAGTATGGATAGGAATTCGAGTAAAAGGCATTTGCCTTAGTAGTTTTAGTAAGTCTTTATTTACTAGATATTCACTTTCCTTAGGACTTTAATTATTTCTGTGAATTAGGACTCCTAGTTAGAATAGGACTAGAACTAGTTTAGCTTCTATATATATACTCTATTGTCATTCAATTATATCATTGAAGAACTAATACAAAGAACCCGAACACTTGTTCAAATTGCCTTGTTAGTTTACTCCTGTGAGTTTACAAACTACGTGTTAGAAATAGGACCAACATCTGATTTTCTTTCAGACCTATCGCGAAGTACGAAGGCGTAGGCGCGCGTATTAGCACTTATCGTCGGTTCAAGGCGCGCGAGCGGTGTAGCGCCCCGTTTATTTGTGGATTATTTGGGAATTATTATTATTAATGATATCTATTTTTGTGATATTATTAATATTATTGTCGTTATTCAATGTCTAAATATTATTGTTTGCCTAATTGTAATTAATTGCCTAATTGTATATTTTTAATTATTAATATTATTATTTTAAAATAATGAATGTATTAAATAACTATATCCAGTTTTAATTTAATTATCGCTCTACCAACCGAGTTTAATGGTTATGTCGAGACCGAGGAAAACCGAAAACCCGCACGCCTAGCCGCATCGAGCATTATTATTTTTTCAGCCGAAAAGCGCTAATTATTCGGGCTAATATTTTCTCGGCCCTCTTGATCGAGATTTATCGGTCTTTTATTTATTTTGGCCTAATAGCTTAATTATTTTCGGCCCAATATCTAGCATTAAGTCCGGCCCATATGCAGGTAAATAATCTCAGCCCATAGCTCATTAAACCCTACGTCTCTAAGGCTACCTCCTTTCAAGGGCACCCGCAGACATTAGAATCGACTCTTTTTGTTTCTCTCTTCAGAAATTCCTCAACTCCTCTCGTCTCTCTCACGCAAAAATCAGAAAAGCCGCAGCCCTCAATCTTTATCTTTTCTCTCCTTCATCGCCCCATCTCTTCACCCTCTCGTTTTTCTGTTTTCCCGTCACGCGAATCACCATCATCACCTCTCAAGCTCGAAATCCGGCAACCTGCTCTCCTCCCGTATTGCATAGAATTTCCGGCGCCACCATCTCGCCGCCACGACCTCAGCAGCTCCGGCGATTCACGAGCAGCACGACCCCAAACATCCATCATCATCACCAGCAGGAGCCTTCCCTCACGCGCAGCACCACCGTGAGCCCTCCTCCGCCGCGGACGGCCACCCCTCCGCCATCACCACCGGTGACGACCACCGAGCGCCGCTGCACCTCCGGCGTCCGCGACAGCAGCCAGCCGACGTCACTTCTCTCGCCACGAGCCGTTTCCGACGAGAACCAGCCGTCAACTCCTCAGCCGTGAACCGTCGCAATGACCAGCGAGCTCCGTCGAGTTCATCCTCCGTCGCGCAGCAACCCAAGCAGCCGAGAACAGCTGCTGCTGCACCTCCTTTCCCGGTGAGACGCGAGAATCCGTCGAGCCGTCACCCCCGTTTGTGTCCTACGTTCCGTTTTTCCGAATGTTTCCAGAGAACGGTACCTAGTCGATCCCGTCTCGTTTAAATTATATATATCCGTTGCTTACCGTGTTTGAATGACGTGATGTGCTCTTTGCGATTTAATATACGCGACGTGATTTTAGGTGAAGTCGTGATTTTATGTGAAATTGTGTTTTATGTGTCGTTTAAGTGTTTGGGGATCTCTTCAATTATGAGAAATTGAAAGAGACCTCGAAACTCGTGTAAGTCAGTGGATATTGGAACAAAGTCGAGCCCTTGGCCTTATGGGAAGGCCTCGGACGAGAAATTTCATGTTATGAATTAATTGCTAAGTTGTCGAGCATATATATCGCTGTTTTGGTGTTTGAATTTTTAAAAATAGCACGCTGCTCAGAATGACTTGAAATTTTGAGGAGTATGCTTCCTGGTCATTGGCAGCCTCGTGTAAAAATTTCATAATTTTTAGAGGCCTGTAGCTATTTTTGATAAATAGAGTGAATTCTGATCAGAATATTGTTTAATGCCTAATAAATTGGTTCTTGATTCAAATTAGTTGAAATTTTGGTATGTTGTACATCTGATGTTTTTATATGTTGTGCTAAATTTTTAGAATTTTTGGACTAAGTTTGATAGGGTAAATAATTTATTTTCTGAATGTGCAGAAAGTTTTTTGAATTACTATAAATCGGTTGGTTGTTGTACAATTCTGAAACTTGATTGAGATGTTTATTTTGAGTGTATATTCATGCTGTTAAGAGATGAAAATTTGTTGAGTTCATTTTAGTCCTGTTCTGATTTAAATTTGATAACTGCAGAATCTTGCATGAATTTTTAAAATTATCACAGTTAATGTCCAGGGCTGAGATTCTTTGTTGTCTCTATCATGCTGTAGCTTGTTGTGTTAAATTTTCAAGTCCTGAATCGTTCATTTGGTTTGGATATGAATTCATGTGCGTTTTTGCTGATTTCTCGTAGGAATTTTATAAATTAATGTGCTTTGAGTTTAAAGCTGAAAATTTATAGTTTTACTTATTACTGGAAGATGTAATTTTGTGTAAAATTTCAGAGCCTAAGTCAAAGGACAGCCTGGTCAATGAATTTCATGTGATTAATAGCTAGTAAATTTTTTTAAACTATGATTTTGAAGTTAAATCTGTGATTGACTTGCTTTCCATTCTGTTGTGAGTTGAACTTGGTCTATCCTTAGATGGATTTATGTGATCTCCCATATATGTGGTTTGGTCGAGTTTAGTGCCGAGTCTTAGTGTTCCAATATCCACAGGACTTCACGAACTACTTAGTCGAAACAAGTTCGACTAGGTCTGTTTTGTGTTTTCCATTTAAAGTCAAGATAGATGTTGATTGTGGCATCTTGACTCAATGTAGGTAATCGAGGAGTCCAGCCTCGACCTACTCCCATTTCTTTGAGTTATTATCAATCCGGAATCCAGGTGGGTTGTTATTCAAAAATTATCTATGCATATGTGTGATTTATTTATGATAAAAGTTTGGTGTGATCTATGTATGAAAATGAACATGTAGCCTATCGATGTGAGCTTGATGGCCGTCGATACGGTTGTCCCCGTATGATAAGATACGGTTACCCTGTGAGGTAAATCTCATAAAGACCTATGAGAAGGCCGTGTCATTGATGTGGCACGCACTCCCATGTTTCACTGATATGGCATGGCTTAGCTTTGATGAGCATTGATGTCCATGAGTGAGTCTTTGGTGAGACTATAATCATTGATGTGGCTAGAGATGTGACATGATTTTATTGTTTATGTTCATGCTGCGACCATACCATTATTATGTTATTCATATGCATAGTGTGAGCACGATAGTTAACTGTACTCACTCCCACCTGCTCGTAACTGATGCAGGTTAAGCAGTCGGCGGGTGACGAGACAAGACGGGTGGTGGTTATGTCCTTTATTATTGTTTTATTAATTATGTTTCCGCTTAGTTCATGAACTCATGTTGAAATTTGGATATTTTGAGTTATGTCGTTTGAACTCGAGAATTATGAATTATCTTTTGATAAGTTGGAACTTAATGAATGCCAGTTTGGTTTATGATTTATTATTCGTGCATGCTGTCTTTATTTGATACGTTTGCATTTTTGGTTAAAGGCTTTTGGTAAATTTGAGTAGCGTCCACTGAGTATTTAATTAAATTAAAGTTTGCGAAAAATTTATTGTGATTTTTATTAAATAAATTCGATAAATCCTTTAAAATAAAGTGGGGCGTTACAAGCGGCTTATCGACAAATCGGGACACGCGATCTTCATCACCCGCGCTCCACGCGGTGCTCGTCGCGCCACATGCGCGCTCCCTCAACCGCGCGTCATCCCGCTTGCGAGTGGTCGGTACGTAGGCCTTCATCTGCTGACCGTGCTCAAAGCCCCAAACATCCATCGCTTGGTCGAACCTACCGCTAGCCATCCTTCGCGAGCCACCCGTTTTCATCGCTAAGTCCTCGTCATCTCTTCGCCGGCCCGCCTTGCGCGCGCCTTTATTCGCACGACCCGGCCTCGCGCGTCTTGACCTCGCGCGCCTCTTCACGCGGTCTACCCATATCGCGCGTCCATGTGTCGCGTGATTTCCTTGTGCGCAACCCTCGTGAGCCTCCTCCGCACAGCCTCGATGGTCGCCTCGACCCTTCTTACGCCTATTCGCATGGCTCAAGCGCATCTCGTCCTCGGGCCCAGAAGGGTCAATGACCACATCTTCATCATTCCTCCCCTCTTCGAGAACCTCCTTGTCCTCAAGGGTGATGAACTTAAGACTCTTTAGCTCGACCGGCTCGGTCCCTTCGTCATTTGTGCACAGCTTGATACGCTTCTTTGCTCGCTCGAACTCCATGGTCCCTTTTTTGTAATTGGTCGTCACAGACCCGAGCGTCTCCAACCATTGAACTCCTAATACCATGTCTGGTCTGGATAATTGTAGCGCAAATAAATCGACCTTCAATTCCTCACCTTGCACTAGTATCGGCACCTTCTTGTATAGCTCCGAACTCCAAAGTTCCTCGCCATTTGCGACCCTTACGCCAAACGGTACGATCCCGATCATAAAAATTTTCAATTTGGCGGTGAAGTCCTCGTTGATGAAGTTAAGGGTCGACCCACTATCGACCAACACATTGACTTTTCGTCCCAGAATCTCAGCCTCAAACCTCATCATCTTAGGCCCTCGCTTCGCTTTGACCATATGCATCATCTCCAATTGCAGGTTCATGTATAGGTGCGCACCTTCGTCGTGCTCTACCTCGGGCTCGAATGTCTCGAGTAGGTAGACTTTCTTTTCTTTGCACCTGTGACCGGGCATGAACGGTTTATTGCACGAGAAGCGTAGTCCCTTCTCGCATCTCTTCTGCATCTCCTCAGGACAGCCGTCACATAAACCCCGGCGGTCGTGTCACTCCCGCGGTCTTCTCTCCCTCGGGTTGCGGCAGCGGCTCGGAAGCTGTGTTTGCACGTCGCAGTTCCGTGCACCCATCGCCGCACCCCACTTTGCGGATTGCAACCAAGTGATCCTCACGCATCCTTGCGGACTCTATGGCTGCCTTCATTGACCGTGGTCTATCGAGACGAACCTCGGCAGCCATCTCTGGCTTAAGTCCTCCCACAAACGCGCCTACTAGTGTGCTCTCGGGCCAATCGCGCACGCGACTAGCAAGGCGCTCGAACTCCTTTTGGTAATCACGAAGACTTCCACTTTGGCGTACTCGAGAGATAGCTTCGTCATAGTCGTAGTAATCACTAGACCCGAAACGAGTGATAAACTCCTTCTCGAGGTCTCTCCAATGTACACGCATGCCCTTGCCTTTGTAGACGTGCGAGATCCATTGCCACCATATGTTCGCCTCTCCGTCAAGGTAATAGGCTGCAATCGTGACCCTCTCGGCCTTGGGCACGTTATTAATCTCGAAAAATTGCACGGCAACCATGCGTCCGGGTTGGTCCCCATGAACGTTGGCATCGTGAGCTTGGGCTTCTCGACCTTCCTTTCCTCGCGTCGGCTCGATGTCCTCGATCTCTTCGACTATTGATCACTGTCCTCACGGTCGGACTCGGCGCCACTCGACCTTGCCGTGGTCGACCTCGATTCTGGCTCCTACGTGGCGGCCATGTAACTTACGCGAGTTGCGCGGCCATGTCATGCACCATGAGCTCGAGTTTGGCAAAGTTTTCGTTGACGACGTGTTGGCCATCGCCTATGGACTTCAAGCTCTCTTCCAACGCCTTGATCCTCTCCTTGTATATACCCGCCAATCGTGTAGTAATGATTTTTTTTTTTAAACAAACGAAAATCAAGAGAATGTGGAAGAAAAAGACACACGATCTAGCACCTCTCAATGAAAGCACCAATGATGAAGATCGCGTGTCCCAACTTGACGATAAGCCGCTCGCGCGCCTTGAATCGTCGATAAGTGCTAATACGCGCGTCGACGCATTCGTACTTAGCGATAGGTGTGAAGAAAATCGGATGTTGGTCCTATTTCTAACACGATCTAGTTTGTAAACTCACAGGAGTAAACTCACAAGAAAATTTTGAACAAGTGTTCGATTTTGGTATTAATTCTTGAATGATTAAATCGAATGACAATAGTGCATATTTATTAAGGCTAGACTAGTTCTAGTCGTACTCTAACTAGAAGTCCTAATGCATAGACATAAATAAAGTCCTAAGGAAACTACATATCTAGTAAATAAAGACTTACCAAAACAACTAAGGCACATGCCTTTTATTCCAAAATCCTAACCAAACTAATAGTCCTAATAAGCTAATGAAATCGGCCCTTGGCCATCTAGAAGAATCTGGGTCCTTAGCTTGTGCGGCACTTCATCCGAACCCTAGCCGTCGGCGCTAGTCCTTGTTCTTCTCGGTCTCGAGCCAGTTGCTCCCACGCGTCTTCTGCCTTGTGCCCCAAGTTGCACGGATCATCCCTAGGCAGCGTGGTACTCATAGTCCTTCGAGGACTCGTGCTCGCCAGGCCCTGCGCGTCCCCCACGCGCGCGCGCTCCCTCAGCCCCGCGTCATCCCGCTCGCGAGTGGTCGGCACGTAGGCCTTCATCTGCTGACCGCGCCCAAAGCCCAAACATCCATCGCTTGGTTGAACCTACCGCGAGCCATCCTTCCCGAACCACCTGTTTCCATCGCTAAGTCCTCGTCATCTTTTCGCCGGCACGCCTTGCGCGCACCTTTATTTGCGCGTCTTGACCCAGCGTGCCTCTTCACGCGGTCTACCCGTATCGCGCGTCCATGTGTCACGTGATTTCCTTGTGCGAAGCCCTCGTGAGCCTCCTCCACACAGCCTCAGTGGTCACCTCGACCCTTCTTACGCCTATTCGAATGGCTCGAGTGCATCTCCTCGGGCCCGGAAGGTTCAATGACCACATCTTCATCATCAATGCCCCACGCGTGGTTCGTCATACCACGCGCGTGCTCCCTCATTCGCGCATCGTCCCGCTCACGAGTAGTTGACACGTGAGCCTTTCTTTGATTGCTGGCTCGCAGACCGCGCCCCTTATCCCGATCGCCCATCGCTTGGTCGACCCATGCGCTAGCGTCCTTTCGCGAGCCACTCGATCGCATCGTTTTGTCCTCGTCTTTGCCCCGTCGTGCCGTCTTGTGCGTATCCTTCATCGCGCGGCCCTGACTCGCGCGTCTCGTTCCTGCGTGCCTCGTCACGCGATCCACGCGTGTCGCACGTCTATGTGTCGTGCGGTTCCCTTGCGCGCAGCCATCACGAGCCACCTTCGCATAGCCTCAGTGGTCGTCTCGACCCTTCTCACGCCTATTCGCATGGCTCGAGCACGTCTCGCTCTCGAGCTCGGAAGGGTCATGACCACATCTTCAAATTGGGTCTTTGACAGGAAATCCCACGCCATCGCCCTCTTTAAGAATTTTCTTATCCTTAAGGATTATGAATTTAAGACTCTTCAGCTCGACCGGTTCGGTCCCTTCATCACTCATGCACAGCTTGATCCGCTTTTTCGCCCGTTCGAACTCCATGGTTCCCTTCTTGTTGTTGGTCGTCACGGACCCTAGTGTTTCCGACCATTGAACCCCTACCACCACATCGGGTCCAAATGATTGTAGCGCGAATAGATCGGCCTTTAACTCTTCACCTTGCACTTTTATCGGCACCTTCTTGTATAGCATGAAACTTTTAAGCTCTTCCCCATTCGCGACCCTAACTCCAAAGGGTACAACCTCGGTCATTGGGATTTCCGTCTTTGCGGTGAAATCCTCGTTGATGAAGTGCAGGTTCGACCCACTATCGACCAATACGTTGACCTTCTGCCCCATGTTCATATGCATCATCTCCAATTGGGGATTTAAATATAAGTGCCCTCCCTCATCGCACTCTTCCTCGGGTTCAAAGGACTCGAGGAAATAGACTTGCTTCCCTTTGCATCGGTGCCTAGACGTGAATGGTTCAGTGTACCAATAGCATTGCCCCTTCTCGCGTCGCTTTTTCATTTCCTCGGGACTCAGCTGTCGCATGAATCCCGGCGGTCGCGTCACTCCCGCGGTCTTCTCGCCCTCGGGTTGCGTTGGCGACTCGGGAGCCGTGTTTGTGCGTCGCGGATTCGTGTGTCCATCGCTGCGGCCTACCTTGCGGATTGCAGCCAGGTGATCCTCGTGCATCCGCGCGAACTCAATGGCAGCTCTCATTGACCGTGGTCTGTCGAGACGAACCTCGGCCGCCAGCTCAGGCTTAAGCCCTCTCACAAATGCGCCCACGAGTGTGCTCTCAGGCCAATCGCGTACGCAACTTGCGATACGCTCGAACTCCATTTCGTAATCCCGAAGGCTACCACTTTGGCGTATATGAGATAGAGCCTCATCATAGTCATAGTATTCGCTCGATCCAAAATGCGTGATGAGCTCTTTCTCGAAGTCCTTCTAATGCACGCGCATACCCTTGCCCTTGTAGACGTGCGAGATCCATTGCCACCATATGTTCTCCTCTCCGTCAAGGTAATAGGCGGCTATCGTGACCCTCTCGGCCTTGGGCATGTCATTGATCTCGAAAAATTGCGCGGCCCTACTTAACCATGCGTCCGGGTTGGTCCTCGTGAACGTTGGCATAGTGAGCTTGGGCTTCTCGACCTTCCTCTCCTCGTGTCGGCTTGATGCCCTCAATCTCCTTGACCGTCGATCACGGTCCTCGCAGTTGGACTCGGAACTGCTCGACCTTGCCGTGGTCGACCTCGATCCGAGGCTCCTTCCCGGTGGCCGTGTAGCTTGCGCGAGTTGCGTGGCCAAGTCGTGCACCATGAGCTCGAGTTTGGCGAAGTTCTCGTTGACGACGTGTTAGCCATCGCCTATGGACTTCAAGCTCTCTTCCAATGCTTCGATCCTCTCCTAATGTGTACCGGCTGTAACGCCCCACTTTGATTTTAAAGAAATTCTGGACATTCAGAAAAATCAACATAAAATTTAATACTCATTTCAAATACATTTGTGGCGTTACTCATTTTCAAAATCAAACATCAATCATAAATCCAACTCCCCAAAACGGTTTTCCTTAGAATTTCATCAAACACCCAAACACGGATTCCAACATTCATTATAGTATCTAAGGAGCATCTCCTGAACATTATTTCAATCAAAATATCCAAATATCATAAATGCATAAATATCCCAAGTTCATAAATAATAAAATCAGTTCATACTGCGGAAGCATAGCCAATAAAAAACATGTCTTATGGACCGACCACCACTCGCTCTACTCCGCCGTCATGCCCGCCTTGCTTAACCTGAAACGTTAATTTCAAGTGGGAGTGAGCACACATGGAAACCGTAATGTTCACCACTATGCAGTAAACATTAATCAATATATATAAAAGCAGTAATCATAAATAAGTCAGGTATGATCGCAGCATGTATACGAATCAATTATTCAACCCAATCTCCCATCATAAATCATAAATCAAGACTCATGTGCACACCTACTCGTAGACTACTGCCGGTAAATTATCGAATGGCCCATGGCCTCACATCGATCTCCAAGCCAGTAGGAGTAATCCATCCTGCTAGCCAAAGCCTCGCCTTGGTCTTCCCAACGAGGATCACCAGCCGAGGGACCCAAGCCCTAGTCTTACGACTCTCAATAAGAGACTACCCTACGGGTACGTTCTATAGCTACGGGGATAACCGTTCGACGGCTGGTACAGCTCACATCGTAGGCAACATGGTTCACATGCATACATTGATCATACGAAAAATGTACATTTATAACATTTACACCATAGCGAATTTTAGAATAACAAACCCACCTGGTAACAGCAGGAAATAAAGCACAACAATTGATAGGAAGGCGAGCTCGACTCGTCAAATACCTACATATATTAAAATAATCCTATGAATAACTATTCTACACATGGGTTCACACATTTCAACATTCATGAGATCAGACTCGACTCATATAGTTCATATAACCAAGCATTAAAAATATAAATTTGATTTTTGAAAACAACACATAAATTTCCAAAACATAACCCGCGCAGCAATTTTGAAATGGACACCATTACAACACATAATTTATATTGACACAAATCCAGTTGCATATGAATTCTATGACATGCCTCTACAATTCTCATGAAGATATATAAGAAGCAAATAATGGCATTTAGTAGGTCGTAAATCATCAATCATATGAAACAAGGATGCTGTGAAAAATCTAGAAACATATCGCGGACAGGTCCTCAGTATATTCAATATAAATGGAGCTACAGACATGGTATCTACAAAATTCAAAAACCAAAATGTATCCAACTTCATTATCTAAAACTTTTCATAAGACCACATAGGCAAATAAAGACATTATCAATGGTTTTAAACATAAAGTATTTGAGTCACAAATTCTGTCAGAATTAAGTTGGTTTACAAACAGCAGTTCAGTAATTCTAACCTAAATCATGCTACAGAACTCCAAAAGACATTCTTCAAAAACCTATGAACAGCCAAGAAGCTTAGAAAAAATTGTCATGAAGTATACTTTCACATTTGAGCATGTTAGAACATCAATTGCAGACCAAACATCAATATCATATACACAGCCGATTTTCAGAAAAACTGCTTGCACAATATTTTTACAAAAATCACACCTCATGCTACATTTATCAATTGTCATGATTTTTACCTTCTTAAAAACCTAAGAGTTCTACAAAGTTTATTTAGAACACTAAAGCAGATAAGGTCATTACAGAGGGGCAAAATCAGTTAACATTTAGAACCACTTTTGTGCCAAAAACATAAACTCACCTCATGCACTTCCTACATCATTTCAACACAAACCGAGCTACAGTAATCAGCTCAGCATACATTTTACCTTATCAGAAAGCTTAGAAATTTACCTATAACTTTCATGAATATCACATTTTCATTTGAGCATACTAAGATGCAACAAACAGACAAAACATTCAACACACACATGCTGCCGGGATTTGTTAAAAACTGCTTGCGCGACAATCTTGTAAAAATCATAACTCTCTCATTTCAAGTCGGATTTTCGAAATTCCAAAACTCACAGAACCAAAACAGAATGAACTTCAAATCATACGAAGAACGTAATTTAAGAATACGAGTTTTTCATGACCTGTTAGAGGCTCGACAGAGGCTGTAAAAACACAATTCAATATGCAAAACTCGGTGAGATTCATACTTAGCATGCTTTATCAAGACTTCATTCAAATTCAACATAGATCACCTTATAAGCTCGTAAATTCACTCGGATCCCAACATATATATATTCAAAACATAAGATAATCACCAAAGCATCAACATCCCAAATAATAACACCAATTAACACATTAAATAAAGGATTTCGAGCCTCGGTGTACCGTTCTCAAGAAAGGATCACGAGACGGTCGAAGGAGGGTCGAAGCGGGGCTGCCAGTGCGCACGATGGGGCTCTGCGGCGATGCATGACTTGCAGCGGCTGAAGGAGATTGTTTGCGGCGGCCTGAGAGCGCGAGGGGCAGTCGCTGGCGTTGATCGCAACCGGTGGAGGGTGGTGCCGGCAATGACGATCGCTTCTTCCTTCCTCTTTTTTTTTTATTTTTTTTTAACGTGAAGATGATGATGTTGGAGAGACGATGATGACGGGAGGGATTAAATTTCTTTCTTCCTTCTGTTTGCGTGCGACGAGAGTGAGAGATTGAGGGAGGGTGAGATTGTTTGGTGTCTGCGCGTAATATCGTAAGAGAGGAGAGAAGGGATTTCACGTTATAGGCTAGGTTTTTTTTTAAAAAGAATCTTGTTCTCTAAGCCAAAAGAAATAGGTCGGTTCTGGGTCTTGGGTTCGTGGGTCATGGGCGCCGGATTGGGCTGTCCACGGGCTCACGGCCGGTTTCTCGGGCTCAACTCTTAATGAATATTCGAGGCTTGGTATATATATAAATATGTAACGCTCGGAAAATAAATACGATGACCCGAAAAATTAAAAAAATTAAACCGACATTATATATATTTATTTTACACACAACAATAAACATATAATCAAACAATTTATTCCATTTAGACAAATTAATAATAATAATAATAATAATAATAATAATAATAATAATAATAATACCACAATTATCCGAAAAATCTAATAAACAAACGGCTTAGATTTGAATTACGAGATTAAACCGAAATCGACGAACGATGAACGTTTTAAAATAAAACGATCGAGTACTTCAACATAGAATTTAAGTCGACATCGCGACTAGTACCATAAATATAATCATATAAATAAAATTCGATAAATAGAATAATCCAAGAAATTCTATAAATCGAACGGGGCGTTACAATCTATCCTCCTTAAAAGATTTCCGTCCTCGGAAATACGAAAGAATACGCATCTAAAGGAAAACGACAGACTCAAGGTCCGAGTATCATCTCCGAAACTTGACCCCGCTCGCATGAATCTTATCGCCCTATATTCGAAAGGCATACACTCACATGCAGGACCCAATCCGACTTGCCCTATGCTCATATGTTGACCTTCTTGCTTGGGAGGGTGATCAGTCCTGCCCGAGCTTAGGCATACATCCTCTTGCAAGGGACCCAGTCCGGCTTGGTCTATACCCATGAGTATCAACAATTTGCTTCGTACCTAACAACACACAAGACCTTAACAGGTCGTTCGGTGTACTGCTAGCGTACTCCAACTGCCTCATCATCAAGGTGGATACGTGACGCCAAGCTTCAGTCTCGTGTCCTGATAACTTGCTCGCGATTCTATTACGGGTCGCGCGCCTCCATCAGAGACATCGACACAGTACCACAATAGATAATACAACTTCGTTCCTTCTTCTCTCGAAGTCAAAACTATTCAAATCCACTTTGGTTTGCGCAATAACTGGTGCTTACTTGATAACACAATACCACAATAGATAATACAACCCCAATATGCTCATACTTTCAAAAACACCGACTCTACGAGTCAAACGTAGCCCCTATGCGCAACATAAGGCTCATCAGACAACAACATGAAACTTTCTATTTCGCCGACTCGAGAACACTCTCGCGTAAAGCATAGGGTCTCATTGACCACACTCCTTAATCGAAAATCATCGATTAAGGATTCATACACGTTTTAGTGGAACTTGGAGCTCTCGGTTCATGGTTCGAATGAAAAGGGTTCAAAAGGCTAACCAATATAGCTCAGCATAAAAGAATGGGTCGAACGATACAGAAACAAAATCGATGGTTCGGGGTTAGTGCTACGCTCGCTGTCGGTGCATAAGCGGGGCGCTGGGACGCGTGCGTACACACCTACTCGGACACAGCTGCAAGGTCAAGGTTTTGGCCGCACACGCTGGCTCGGAAAGTTCGTGCGTCGGTGATGACGGCTGCAGATGCGAGTCAACGGTCGGCCCCTAGGTTGGCCTCACGTCTCCCAGCACGGGCGTGCGTGCTCAGTCACCACTTCGCATGGCTACACTCGGTCAGGACCGGCTTTCGGTTTGTTCCACAAGAAGGTTTCAATCGTAGATCATCAAACGAAATGGTTTTACAATTTTACAAAAATTTTGGTTTCAACAAAATAATATGTCATTCGGCCATTTTCACATTTTCAAAAGTTTCAAGAGTTTCAAAAATAGCAAGGTGTAAGTCCGAGTTCCAAGTCCACTACTTTTCCAATTGACACACCCTAATAGACAAAGAGATCATACAATTACGATAAACGAGAAACTCTCAAAGAAATTCTAATACGATTCTTCAGTCGGGAATAATCCTAAATCAGCAGCTCCTGCCGAGAGATACAATAGCTAGCTCGCCTTGACTCTTCCGACTGACAGCGTCGGCCGACACATCAGCTCTTCCTCAAGTAGCTAATCGTGTCAGCAGTCTTAAACGAGCGCAACTCATTTTTCGTCTCCCAATCTTCACGCTTCGGAACTTGAGGGCAAAGTTCCTCCCGAAATTCTGGTAGGAGTAGAGGAACGAGGGTTTCTATAGATTACGATGGTAAAAAATTTAGAATAAGGACTGTTCTGCACCTCACACTGTGTCTGCTCCAGACTCTACTATCCTACTTAAAAGATCCTTCCTAATCTAATAAGGTGGAAAACACTCCCGGATATGCGTTAAATCACTCCATCTTTCTTATCGAGCCGATTTGTGTTGGCTTCTGCTCCTGCACGTTCATCTCGATGTCGAGCGTGAATAATTATTGTCTTCCTCGAGGGTAGGTTATTCACGAAAGTGGCGATAGAAAATTGTGTCCTCGAGTCTTCGTGATAATTTAGCGATGACATCCGAACAAAACTCACATACTTCGCAAACGAATAAAGATAAGCATAAACAAATAGATGCTTAATCTTACTTGCAATCGGGTTTTTCCAAAACAAGGTCAATACCCAACTTAGGATAAATAAGAATTGGCTAAACTTTAAGAGAAAACGAAATTTAAGGTTGAAAAGCTTGAAAAATAGCGAAACCAAGGTAGGGTTTTGAAGACAGCTATACCCCATACAATGCGAGAAAGAAAGAATTAGGTCGAACGTAAACCTCCAGTGTCTATTGCTCGAGTTAGCTGTATCACGAAAAAAGTTTCAAAAGATAAGGATCAACAGAAAATAAAAATGTCGAGGCTAAATCCCATCTGAATTTCTGTGTCAGGAAGGGAAAATCTAGCGAAATCGCGAAAATTGGATATCAAGCAAAGGTCTAAAAAAAAACTTCAAACTTGCCTTTAAGGCAATTCTAAACAAGGTTCTTTGACTCGCGGGGGCATACTCGGATTTATAGTAAAATAAAATACTTAGCTCCATCCGATCTTCTTCTTACGTAGGGAAGGAAAACATAAGTGAAAGTTTTAAAGTCTGGAAATTGCATAGCCTAAAAGAAGTCTAAAGCACAATTCAACATTGGTCTGCCAACCAAGAAGGAAATAAAATAAGGTTTACAAAAGCCTACAAGAAGGCAAAAGCTTAAGAAGAAACGAGACGGCTTCGCTTCCACAAGTCCACAATTTACTGCTTTCACTATCAATTCCTGTTGTCCCCGGTAAATCCCGTTGTCGGTAGAAAATTGCTCGCGGCTCAAAATACGGAAGAGAATTTTTTACGTCTCCTTCAAGACAGAAATATCACTCGAAATTGCGGCATAAAATATACACGCGGTGCTGGATCGTTCTATCCGCCTTAAGAACAAGGTCGGATTCCTTCGTTTGAGAATTTCGCAAAAGAATAGGTCACTATCGCCCTTTTCGAGGCTTAGTCGCGACAGTGTTATGTATTAAGGTCTCTCACCACTCATCGTGGTCGATCAACAGCGTGGACAAGGCACCCAGACTCTACTTCCAGTTTGCATTCGACTGAGTTCTACAACGCTACTGACAATGGTTACAGACTTCCGAATAACCCATACACCTGGGATTTCTTCGGTAGTCTGCTCCCCTCATTTAAGCCTTATCCTTTCGAGATGGCATTACGAATGGCCCTCACTTGAGGACACCATGTTTTATAGTGAGAGCACTGCTATAAACAGAATTCAACTCGATAACATCATATCGAATTTCTAAACAAACAAAATCTCAAGTTAGAACTTAACTCTATATCGCTAGAGTTCAAGTTCATACAACTAAGTTTCGCCATTCATCTAGAGTTCCAGAACGTTTAAATGTAGAAGGATAAATTACTAAGCCCCGGTTTACATCTCATAATATCATAATACTTCACATAAGCAATTTAATATTACTCAGGTATACATACCTGAGTTGGCGCAACATGACGGAAGCGAGTGGTCATATACTACATCATTTTATGCAAGTATTTCACAAAGTTCTCATAATTCACGTATACCAGTCTACAGAAACGCAGACTAGCTCTGATACCAAACTGTAACGCCCCACTTTGATTTTAAAGAATTTCCGGACTTTCAGAAAAATCAACATAAAATTTAGAAACTCATTTCAAATACATTTGTGGCGTAACTCATTTTCAAAATCAAACATCAATCATAAATCCAACTCCCAAAACGGGTTTCCTCAATATTTCATCAAACACTTAAACACGGGTTCCAACATTCATCATAGTATCTAAGGAGAATCTCCCTAACATTATTTCAATCATAATATCCATAAATCATAAATGCACAAATATCCCAAGTTCATAAATAATAAAATCACTTCATAATGCGGAAGTATAACCAATAATAAACTGGTCATATGGACCAACCACCACTCGCTCTACTCCGTCGTCATGCCCGCCTTGTTTAACCTGAAACGTTAATTTCAGGTGGGAGTGAGCACACAGGAAAACCGTAGTGCTCACCACTATGCAGTAAACATTAATCAATATATATATATAAGCAATAATCATAAATAAGTCAGGTATGGTCGCAGCATGTATACGAATCAATTATTCATCCCAATCTCCCATCATAAATCATAAATCAAGACTCATGTGCACACCTACGCATAGACTACTGCCGGTAAATTATCGAATGGCCCATGGCCTCACATCGATCTCCAAGCCAGTAGGAGTAAACCACCTCGCCATCCAAGGCCTCGCCTTGGTCTTACCAATGAGGATCACCAGCCGAGGGACCCAAGCCCTGGTCTTACGGCTCTCAACAGAAGACTACCCTACGGGTACGTTCTATAGCTACGGGGATAACCGTTCGACGGCCGGTACAGCTGACATCGAAGGCTACATGGTTCACATGCATACATTGATCATACCACAAATATACATTTATAACATTTACAGCATAGCGAATTTTAGAATAACAAACCCACCTGGTAACAGCAGGAGATAAAGCACAACAATTGATAGGAAGGCGAGCTCGACTCGTCAAATACCTACATATATTAAAATAATCCTATGAATAACTATTTCACACATGAGTTCACTCATTTCGACATTCATGAGATCAGACTCGACTCATATAGTTCATATAAGCAATCATTAAAAAGATAAATTTGATTTTCGAAAACAACACATAAATTTCCAAAACATAACCCGCGCAGCGATTTTGAAATCGACACTATTTACAGCACATAATTCATATTGATACTAATCTAGTTGAATATGAATTCTATGACATGCCTCTACAATTCTCATGAAGACATCAGAAGCAAATATGGCATTTATCAGGTCTTAAATCATCAAACATATGAAACAGGGATGGTGTGAAAAATCTGGAAACATATAGCGGACAGGTCCTCAGTATATTCCATATAAATGGAGCTACAGACATGATATTGACGAAATTCAACCACCAAAATGTAGCCAACTTAATTATCTATAACTTTGCTGAAGACCACATTGGCAAATAAAAAGATTATCAACAGTTTGAAACACAAAATATTTTAGTCACAAAATCTGTCAGAATTAAGTTTGGTTTACAAACAGTACTTCAGTAATTCAAACGTAAATTATGCTACAGACCTCCAAAAGACATTCCCCAAAAAATATGAACAGCCAAGAAGCTTAGCAACAATTTGTATGAAGACAACTTTCATATTTGAGCATGTTAGAACATCAATTGCATACCAAACATCAATATCATATACGCAGCCTATTTTCAGAAAATCTGCTTGCACAATATTTTTTCAAAAATCACACGTCATGCTAAACTTATCATATTTCCATGATTTTTAGCTTCTTAAAAACCTAAGAGACAGTCTACAACTTTTATTTAGAACACTAAAGCAGATAATGTAATGCCCCGTTTGATTATGGAATATTTGGAAATTATTTCTTATTGTTATTATTATTATTATTAGAGTACTAAATATTATTAAATGTCAAATGAATTATTTGTTAAATTGCGTTTAAATGCTAAATTTTCTAAATATTATTTATTTGCCAAATTATAATTAAATCCTTAATTGTCTAAGTGTTATTATTTAATTATATGTGTGTATTTGTATTAGTGTTAATATTATTATTTTATATTTTTTTTATTTGTGTGTATCATATATAAAAATATTATCCAGTTTATTTATTTTATCACACAATTTAATTTTTGAGCCGAACCGATTTAATGTTGCGTTTAATCGGGCCCAAGAAAACAAAAACCCGAATCGTTAGGCGAATCGGCTGACCCGCGAGCCTAACGAACCGGACCCAATTTGCCCCCTTTTTCCCTTGTGCGTGGTGTGTGCGTGTGTCTTGAGGAGCAAGACTTTAAAACTAGTTTATACCTCTCTCCCTTTGTCGATTAGCAGAAGCCGCAAAAACAAATCACGCCACAGTCATCTCTCATCTTCCTCTCACGCGAATCATAAATCTCTCCTTCCCCATCAAATCGCCGCGACCCTTCTCTGCTCCCAGAAAATCCTATTGCCATCGTCTATCTCCATTAATCTCTCTCTCGCTTCTGATCGCCATAGCCAGCCCCGACGAACGTTCCACCCGCGATCTCCTCCGACAGGCCCAGCTCTGTCGTCGCTTTCTACCTCCGTGAGGCGTCACCACGACCCACAACCGACGTGCCTCCTCTCCCGACAATCAGATTCGGTGGACCCCTGTCCACGGCAGGCCCCTTCTGGCAATCCTCCGCCACGACCAGTCCACCTACGACGAGCCTGCAGCTCCTCCTTCACGAACCCTCGACGTGAACCAGCGCCGCCCTGCTCGTGAGTTGCCGACAAGTCCTCCTCCGACGACCCTCCTCTCTCCGGTGAGCAAATCACAGCTCCTTCCCGCCGGTGTCCCACCTTCCGGAAGCCCCGACCCAACCCTTGTTTCGCGCAAGGGCCCAGCGACAAGCCGCTCTCTGTTATCGCAGCCTTCATCTTCTGTCGAACATCGTCACGTGGCCAGTGACTGAAGCTCCCACGCCACTGCTCCGCCACAGTCAGACATTCAGGCCGCCGCGATTGAGCCACCGTCCTCCCCCTCATGAGCCGCGTGTTGCCAATCGAGCCCGTCAACCCTCTGTTCCATTTTTCGAGCGATTCCCGGTGAACGGTATAAGGCTCGAACCCCGTCTCGTTAAATTATATATCGAATTCGTTATGCGATTATTTGAGGTGTTGAACGAGTGTTACGAATAAGTATATAAACGCCTTTCGATTTTATGTGTTGAAATTATATATATATATATATATATATATATATATTTGTGTAGACGAGCTCTTCGATTCTGAGAAATCGAACGAGACCTCATCATTCGTGTATGTGTTGTGGATAATGGAACCTTGTCGAGTCCGTGGCCTCATGGCGAAGGCCACAGACGAATTCGGTGTGTTTCGAGTCTTATTTGGATTTTGAAACCGTAATTGCTGCTAAATTGTAATAAATTCATATTAAATTTCTCGCTGGTACGTTTGCCTTGAAATTTTGAGGGTAATTGTCTCTGTTTAATATGTAGCGGATGTAAAAATTTCAAGATTTTAGGAGGTCCGTAGCTATTTTAATAAACTAAAATAATTTCTGGTCGGTTTCATGTTAATTGCATAATAAATCGTGTAGTGCTCGAAAGTTTTTGAAATTCGAATATGTTGTTCTCCTGTGTGTTTGGTTGTGTAAAATTTTTAGAATTCTTGAACTTCGTTTGCTAGGGTTATAAATTATTTGATAAATTCTACAGATTCGTAATTTAATTTTAATAAATTGACCTGTTGTGCTAAATTGCTGAAAATTGGTGACTAGGTTCATATTGTGTTGTGTTTTAGTATTTAAAAAGATGAGAAGTTTTGGAGTTCAATATGGTTTGGTTTTAATTGGTTTTAATGTCCAGGGCTGAAATTTTCATATGTCACTATCCTCATATTGTTACTGCTTGTGTAAAAATTTCACAGTTTAGTTCATTGGTTAGGTTTGGTTTTAAATTCGTGCTCGTTTTTCCTGCAAACTTGTGTGAATTTTATAAAATCATGTGTTTTGAGTTAAGGGCTAAAAGTTGTTGGTATTACTAAGTTCTGGGAGGAGAAATGTTGGTTAAAATTTCAGAAGTTAATTCGAATGATAACCTGACCGACTTATTTTTGAGGTTAAAATCGAGTATTTCAATTATATGGCCTTTGCAATAAAAACTGTGAAAAGACTCGTCATCTGTTTATTTGAGTGTTGACTTGGTCAATGTTTGTGTTTGGATTATGTGAACTCCCATGTGTAATTGGTTGACTCTTGGAGTCGAGTCTAAGTGTTCCAACGTCCACAGGACATCACGAACAACTTAGTTGAATCATGTTCGACTAAGTATGATTGTGATTTCTGTTTAAGTCAAAATAGATGTTGATTATAGCATCTGGACTTAATGTAGGCGAGACGATGATGACGAGAGGGATTACGTTTCTTTCTTCCTTCTGTTTGCGTGCGACGAGAGTGAGAGATTGAGGGAGGGTGAGATTATTTGGTGTCTGCGCGTAATATCGTAAGAGATGAGAGAAGGGATTTCACGTTATAGGCTAGGTTTTCTTAAAACAAAAATCTTTGTATCCAAGCCAAAAGAAATGGGTCGGTTCTGGGTCTTGGGTTCGCGGGTCATGGGCGCCGGGTTGGGCTGTCCACGGGCACACAGCAGGTTTCTCGGGCTCAACTCTTAACGAGAATTCGAGGCTTGGTATATATATAAATATGTAATGTAATAGCCCAGTTCTGTATTAATAAAAATGACAGTTTTTAGTTCCAAGTTGAACTATTTCTTTTATTAATACTGCTCGTCTTAAGTTCCGAGCCCAGTTATTTGCTATTCAATTTCAATTCGGTCCATTTATTTTGGCAATGGATTTTATTCAGTCGGAATTAATTATTTCAGTTGACGAATAATCGAAACCGAGAATGTTTCGATAAATCTTCCAAGTCTAGCCGTGTCCGGAACCGAGTCGTTCGGTCACGAGTATCGCGCCTAGTTCGCGCCTAGCCAATTCTCGAGCCCTAGTAGTCTCGAGTCTTGTTCGAGCCCTAGCCGTGCTCATAGCCTTACTTAGAATATTTTCTAAGTATGAGTCGATCATTTTAATGTGAGTGAGACATTTTTATATTGCATGTGTATTTGGAATTGTCCCCCATTACCTCATGCATGGACCAAGGTCTGCCCAAGGCATATTTTAATCCTAGATGCCCTGAAATATTGTCCCTAAAATCCGTGCAACTCTGCCCAAGGAATCCGTGCACCAAGACCCCCTTGTCCCATGCGCATATGTGTGGACCTTGTCCCCCTCCTTGCGAGCCTCGTGGCCTCCGCCCCTCTCTCCATATAAGGGACGTCCTCAGCATTGTCCCAACTCTTGGAGACTTCATTATCTTCAGTATATTGAGAGCTAAGTGAGAAAAACCGAGCCTAAGTGTCCAGCCCCCTTAGCGCGCGCGAGCAAGGCCGTGGAGAAGGTAGTCCGCACCTCAGCTTGTTCCAGCCGTGAACTCTCAAGTCTTAGCATCTTCCAAATATTATTTTGGATTTTTCTAAGTCTCTAGAGCTCATTCTTCTCAGCCATTAAAGCCTCCAGCCGAACCAAGGACACCTTGCTCCCAAAGGCAAAACCGTGCGGGGAAGGATGAAAGTACCCAGAGCGGACAATATCGCACTACGGGTCAACCTTACTGGGCTGTTACAGTGGTATCCAATTGTAACGCCCCGCCCTAACTTAATTATCAGAGTGCGATTATAAGACATCTTTTTAAAATAGTTTGAGAAAATGATTCGGAGCGTTACTAAAACATTTATTTTATCTTTTAGAAATCCGTTACGACCGTTTAAGATTTACAACAAAGACGGATTTATATAATATACAATCCGACTATAAAATCGGATCAAAAGTCAAAGTTTGTCAAACAGTAAATTCAGCGGAATATAGCGTGGTAAAATATACAACAAAATATTTAATTTCGATCCACCCGTCAACTTCACAGCTCCGGACCGACTTCATGACCTGAAAAAATTTTGATAAAATGGGGTGTGAGTACCACTGTACTCCGTAGGAACTCATACTAAAGTAAACATCAATAATAATAGTACATCATGATCAAAAGCATATAACATAACCGTAAATTTCCTGGTCAACAGTATAAACCGGACCGGGATCCGTGAATCTACCGGCTGCCATGATAATAATGATGATGATGATAACAATGATTGCCGGAATCCATATGCACACACTAGTGGTAGATGACGCCACTAGAACTTAGAACGGAATTATGGCAACTTGAACCGGCCAACATCCATTCCAAGCGGAAAACATAATTTGACATACCTTGAACATGATATCGTAATTATAATCAATGTAATACCCAGTCTGAGTCCCCACCTGTACTGAAAATATGAACTGGAAGTGCTGATAGCCGTGAACTGATCAAACTATAACATAATATAAACAATTACTAAATACTATGCTCAGATCGATAAATTTAACTGTTAAGATGCTCGACTCGACTTAATATGATGTCCGGATATAAAGGAACGCTCTAAAGGTTCACAGAAATAATTCTAAGTCCGGAAATTATACTGATATGCTTAACTCAACTGGTTTGACTCGGAAAATAACTTAAATTTTAGAATAAGACTCAGACTGAAAATTACGAACCAAAACAGACTCGAACTGTCGGCTAAACCGGCTGGTTCGCTAACTGGATGAACCGGGTCGGGCTGAACCGGACCGGGTTGGACCACCAGTTCACACTAGACCGGGTGGTCACGGGCTGGCATGGCTCGGTCCCGTGCCGGGCTGGGCGTGCGGCTGGCACGACCCAGGTGCGGCTGGCGCGAGGACTGACGCATTCAGACACTTCTCGCGCGTCTCGGGTGCGGCTAAGGCTGTCAGGGCGCTGCCGGGCGACACTGGGCACGCGGGCGTGCTGCTGGGCACGTCCCTGGCCAACTGATTGCTCGGGCGTGCAGCAGGGCACGTCCCGAGGCCTGTAAACCTTACCCGGGTTCACTGAGGCACGGTAACACACACTCGGGCCCGCTGTTGGCACGACCCGAGGTCAACTGCGCGTGGCACAGGCGACTGGTGCGGGGTCGCGCATACATGACCCCGGGACGGCATGGCCGCTAGGTGCGGCGCATGTCCGTGACCGGCCCTTGCCGGCCTTGCGGCTACTTACCTTGATCAAAATGACATCCTTTGACATGATTAACATATTTATATGTACATGAGTCTGAGGGTCATGATAAGAACATGAAAATTGATTTTATTTAACATGACGGGCCACGGCGTGCGCGATAGGCGCGTCCGACGGCCCTAACGTGTACCCTCGACCAAACTTTGAACTTTTCTCGTGCAAAATGAGTTAATGGACCATAATTTATGATTTAAAGGCTGTTGGAACATAAATGTCCCTAACAAAGTTGATCACAATGAAAGATACCCTAGTAGGGTAAGACACGGCCCGTGGGCGCGTGCTACGTGCACGGTCCACTTCCTTTGGCCATTTCATCAACAAATCGACAACTTATCTCGTGCTATCTTTTAAGAATGAACATTTAACATTAAATAATGACTAATGGTGCATGGTTTGCTCGAGAGAAGTCAACTACATAAAGAGATGATTTGATATGGCCCTAAAATGCATACCCGAGAGTGTTTTCGATCATTACATGAACTTAATCCTATAATTTGAACTTGGCATGATACATATAACATCATAACAGGGTTAGAATCATATTACCCTTTGGTTGCTCGAAGAAATTTTGGCAAGAAATTGGTGTTAGTTTGGTCCCTTTCTCTTTCTCGCGTGCGTACGTGAAGTTGAATTTAAAAGATCTTAATCTTGCTTAGAGTTTGCTTAAGGTGTGCTTAGGAAATAGCTTAAGTTATAAGCTAAAAATATGTCCAAGAGTTTGATTTATAAGCTGTGAAATGGATGAAAACGTGAGGTAAATGTTCTTAGCCAATGAGCTCGTGCCATTTGCCGCGTTCCTAGGGCACGAGGTGTACTTTCATGGGCTTAGTCATTCACCACTTGGCACAAAGAGGCCACATGGCTAGGAAAGGATAACATTCACGTGACTTTGCCCAAACATTTGTCCACTTGAGCTCGTTAAATGCCTAAGCATGCTTAGGGCTTGATTATGCGTGATTACCCTAGGTTAAGGCGATTAGAAGAAAATTAAGCACCCTAGCCGTGCCATGAGCAATGTTTAAGGACATATGATAGTAGAATGATTACTTAGGCTTAAAATGAACATAATTGAGGTACTTAAGGAATCATTAAGTACAATTATGCGTATGATTACGCACGATTAGCGCAAGATTAGCGCATTTATCGCTCGATTAAATATGATTTAATTCGATAATATTTTTATCGGGCGATTGAACATAAATTGACTTATACTTTGGATTCCGAGAATAATATGAACATTACGAAACTAAGTACGTAATTTACATTAGGTAAAAATGGGCTATTACAATCTGTCCTCCTTAAAATATTTCCGTCCTCGGAAATATCAAACTGAACACCTATACATGATACATGAGAAATATATACATCAAAACTGAAAATCAGGAAAACGGGCGCGAATATCAGCTTCTCGCTCCCAAGTGGCACCGTGGCGATCCCACTGAATACGAACGAGGGGACTCGCGATTCCGGAGTCGACGAACCTCTCGGTCCAAAACGGCTACCGGTTTCTCCTCGTATGATAAGTCTGGCTGAATCTGGATATCAGTATGCTGAAGAATATGATCTGGATCGCACACGTATTTACGTAACATGGACACATGAAAAACATTATGAACATTGGATAATTCGGGAGGCAAGGCTAAACGATAAGCAACTTCGCCCACTCGTTCGAGAACTTCGAACGGGCCAATATAACGAGGATGCAACTTTTCTCTCTTTCCGAATCGAATGATCCCTCGGAATGGACGAACTTTAAGGAAAACTCGCTCCCCAACTTCAAACTGAATATCACGTCTGTGTTGATCGGTTGATGATTTCTGCCGACTTTGAGCTGCCTGAAGTGTTTGTTTGATAAACTCCACATCTGCCGCCGTTTCCGCGATCCTGTTCGGACCAAGTATTCGGCGTTCACCGACGTCGTCCCAATAAAGAGGGGAACGGCATTTACGACCGTATAGTGCTTCATAAGGAGCCATTTGAATAGAAGAATGATAACTGTTATTATAAGCAAATTCGCATAATGGTAATAACGACTCCCACTTAGCACCCCTGTCAACAACCAAAGATCGCAACATATCTTCCAGTGTTTGAATAGTCCGCTCGGATTGTCCGTCAGTCTTAGGATGATAAGCGGAACTAAACTCTAATTGGATGTAATATCCCACATCGGTTGTGAAGGAGAACGAAACATGCCATATAAGTGGCTGTGGATACCTTCACTAGTGTGACGCGTCTAGGCCAGAGCCAGAACAAAACCCTGCGAGGAAGGATGAAAGTACCCAGCAGGGACAATATCACCACGCACCGCTGTGCACAGGGTTAAGGCAAGCCTTACCTTAGGTGACGCGTTTTGGTGAGCTTGCTCCCAAAGGCAAAACCGTGCGGGGAAGGATGAAAGTACCCAGAGCGGATAATATCGCACTACGGGTCAACCTTACTGGGCTGTTACAGTGGTATCAGAGCCAGTACCCGGGCCATGTGCCAGCGAGGACGCTGGGCCCCTGTGAGGGGGGTGGATGTAATATCCCACATCGGTTGTGAAGGAGAACGAAACATGCCATATAAGTGGCTGTGGATACCTTCACTAGTGTGACGCGTCTAGGCCAGAGCCAGAACAAAACCCTGCGAGGAAGGATGAAAGTACCCAGCAGGGACAATATCACCACGCACCGCTGTGCACAGGGTTAAGGCAAGCCTTACCTTAGGTGACGCGTTTTGGTGAGCTTGCTCCCAAAGGCAAAACCGTGCGGGGAAGGATGAAAGTACCCAGAGCGGACAATATCGCACTACGGGTCAACCTTACTGGGCTGTTACACCTAAGCCGCGAGAAGATCTGAGCTAAGGCCATTAGCACCATTCGCGTGTTCGAGCAAGGTAAGCTCGTGCTTATCATTTTTCCCAGCTTAATCATGATAAAATAGGAATTATCATGTTGAAAAATGCTGCCATGCATGTTCATATGATGGTGTTTCGAATTTTTGAACTTTTGAACCCTAATTTTGTAAGTCTATGTTCATGCATGATATGGCCGAGTTTGATAGCTTAAAAAATCCTCAAAAATCATGATTATGACATGGTTAAAAGATTAGCATGCCTTGAGTTCATATGTTCGGTCTATTTAATAAGTGAAATCGAGCCATTTTCACCTCCGGACCCAAGCCTATGTGCATGCATGTTATAGCCAATGTCCTAGCCTCAATAGCATTGACTTTTGATGTAGATTATTCAGCCCTAAGTCAATTTGCATGTTGAGCATGTTCATTTTTCGTGCCCTAGTGTGGCCTCGTGCCTAATCGGCCCTATAAGCCCACCTCCTTAACCAACAGAGGTCTTTCAGTTACTTTTGGCATTTTTAAGTGTATTATGTCATATTATGTTGGGTTGGTTCAGTAGTCACCGGAATTAATGGCCGGAAGTCCGGCAAGGACCGACTAGGGTCACCAGCCGCGCCAGTCGCGCGTGCCGTGCCCGTGCCGCGTCGCAGAGGCCAGGCGGTGCCTCTGTCCGTGCCCGCGCCTAGCGCTCGCGAAGCACCCTCGTGCCAGACGCACTCGGGTCGTGCCCAGTCGCACGCCCAGTGCCCAGTCAGCACGGGTACGCGTCAGTCTTGCGTCCCTCGTGTTCGGTCGTGCCCAGCAGCGCACCAACACTCCCAGTGACTCTCGGTCGTGCCCAACTGCACCTAGTGGCACCAGTCGTGCCAGGGCTCGTGCCAGCCGCACAGCCCGCACCCAGCAGCGCCTAGTACCGAGGCCCGGTCGCACCCAGCTCGTGCCCAACGCCGTGCCATGGCCCCAGCAGGCCCGGCACGGGACCGAGCCCAGCCAGTCCAAGCAGCCCGTGACCACCCAGTCCAGAGTGAACCGGTGGTCAACCCGGTCCGGTCCAGCCCGACCCGGTTCAGTCAGTTAGTGAACCGGCCGGTTTAGCCAACGGTTCGAGTCTATTTTGGTTCATGATTTTCGGTCCGAGTCTTATTCCGAAATCTAAGTATTTTACCGAGCCAAACCAGATCAGTTAAGCATATCAGTCTAATTTCCGGACATAGAATTATTTCAGTGAACTCTTAGAGCGTTCCCTTATATCCGGATGAGTAACCTGATAGAGTAGAGCATCTTAGCATATTATTGAGCATATGACGAGCATAGTACTTAGTATATTTGCGTATATTTTTATGTAGCTTGAGGAGTCAGCTACCAGCACAGCCGCACTTACATATTTTCAAAGCAGATCAGGTGGGGACCCAGTCTGGGTTATACATTGAGTATAATAGTCGATATCACGTTCAGGTATGTATATGAGTTTTATCCACTTGGGGTTAAGGCCGAGTTTGCCTTCCCTAAGTTCTGGTGGTGGCTCAGTTTGCCCTAGTTATACCATCAGAGTGTGCACACGGTTACCGGCCAGAGTGTTCCGGGAGTTACCAGCCATAGTGTTCCGGGAGTTTCAGTTTACTTATATATACCGGTTCTGTGATATCATTATTATTATGTTGTTGTTTACTTTAGAATGGGTTTTTATGGAGTACAAGTGGACCGTACTCACCCCCACTTTATATTTTCAGATGGCAGGTTCGGCGGGCAGGCACGAGTCGAGCTGTGGTGGTTGTGGTCGTGGATTCCGCACGAAAGCTGTTCCCGGGACATTTGTTATCGTTTTGTATAACTAATATTTCCACGCATTTTCAGACTTCCGCTATGTTTGCGTTTATTCTCGAACATGCATGACGTTATTTTCAGACTTAAATAATTTTACCCGGTTCGCCAGTACGAACGGGTCCAGATTAATATGCATGATTCGATAAAATATAAATCTAATTTCTTTAAGTCTAAACCAACCGTTAGACCTAGTTTAAAGAAAACGGGTTTTTAAGCAGAAAAGTTCTTAGCAGTATTCCGAGATAGTTTGCAACTGATTTCGAAAAATTTATAAGCATTTTCGAAAGAGTTAAAATTTGCGAAAAATTGGCCCTAAGTAGCATGGTGTTGCATGTAATGCCCGGAAAATAAATACAATGACCCGAAAAATTAAATAAATTAAACCGACATTATATATATTTATTTTACACACAACAATAAACATATAATCAAACATTTTATTCCATTTAGACAAATTGATAATAATAATAATAATAGTAATAATAATAATAATAATAATAATACCACAATTATCCGAAAAATCCAATAAACAATTAGATTTGAATTACGCTATTAAACCGAAATCGCCGAACGACGAACGTTTTAAAATAAAACGATCGAGTACTTCAACATAGAATTTAAGTCGACATCGCGACTAGTACCATAAATATAATCATATAAATAAAGTTCGATAAATAGAATAATCCAGGAAATTCTATAAATCGAACGGAGCGCTACAATCTATCCTCCTTAAAAGATTTCCGTCCTCGAGAATACGAAAGAACACGCATCTAAAGAAAAACGACAAACTCGAACGGGAATTTTCAATTATGAGGTCCGAGTATCATTTCCGAAACTCAACCCCGCCCGCATGAATCTTATCGCCTTATATTCGAAAGGCATACACTCACATGCAGGACCCAATCCGACTTGCCCTATGCTCATATGTTTACCTTCTTGCTTGGGAGGGTGATCAGTCCTGCCCGAGCTCAGGCATACATCCTCTTGCAAGGGACCCAGTCCGGCTTGGCCTATACCCATGAGTATCAACAATTTGCTTCGTACCTAACACAACACAAGACCTTAACAGGTCGTTCTGTGTACTGCTAGAGTACTCTGACTGCCTCATCATCAAGGTGGATACGTGATGCCAAGCTTCAGTCTCGTGTCCGAGTCACACCGATAACTTGCTCATGATTCTATTACGGGTCGCGCGCCTCCATCAGAGACATCGACACAGTACCACAATAGATAGTACAACCCCAATATGCTCATACTTCCAATAACACCGACTCTACGAGTCCAACGTAGCCCCTATGCGCAACATACGGCTCGTTAGACAACAACACGAAACTTCCTATTTTGCTGGGTCGAGAACACTCTCGCATAAAGCATAGGGTCTCATTGACCACACTCCTTAATAGAAAATCATCGATTAAGGATTCATACACATTTTAGTGGAACTTGGAGATCTCGGTTCAAGGTTCGAATGAAAAGGGTTCAAAAGTCTAATGAAATCGATGGTTCGGGGTTAGTGCTACAATCGCTGGCGCTGCATAAGCGGGGCGCTGTGACGCGTGCGTACACACATACTCAGAGACCAGCTGCAAAGTCAAGGTTTTAGCCGCACACGCTGGCTCGGGGAGTTCGTGCGTTCGGTGTTGACGGCTGCAGCTCTCGTGCGAGTCAACGGTCGGCCCCTAGGTTGGCCTCACGTCTTTTAGCACGGCATGCGTGCTCAGTCACCACTTCGCATGGCTACACTCGATCAGGACCGACTTTCGATTCAAAGTTCCACAAAATGGTTTCAATCGTAGATCATCAAATGAAATGGTTTTACAATTTTACAAAAACTTTGGTTTCAACAAAATAATATGTCATTCGGCCATTTTCACATTTTCAAAAGTTTCAAGAGTTTCAGAAATAGCAAGGTGTAAGTCCGAGTTCCAAGTCCACTACTTTTCCAATTGACACACCCTAATACACGAAGAGATCACACAATTGCGATAAACGAGAACTCTCGAAGTAATTCTAATACGATTCTTCAGTCAGGAATAATCCCAAATCAACAGCTTCTGCCGAGAGATACAATAGGTAGCTCGCCTTGACACTTCCGACTGACAGCGTCGGCCGACACATCAGCTCTTCCTCAAGTAGCTAATCGTGTTAGCAGTCTTAAACGAGCACAACTCATTTTTCGTCTCCCAATCTTCACGCTTCGGAACATGAGCACAAAGTCCCTCCCGAAATTCCGGAGGGAGTAGAGGAACGAGGGTTTCTATAGACTACGATGGTAAAAATTTTAGAATAAGGACGGTTCTGCACCTCAAACTGTGTCTGCTCCAGACTCGACTATCCTCCTTAAAAGATCCTTCCCAATCTTTTAACGTGGAAAACACTCCCGGACATGCGTTAAATCACTCCATCTTTCTTATCGAACCGATTTGTGTTGGCTTCTGCTCCTACACGTTCACCTCGATGCCGAGCGTGAATAATTATAGTCTTCCTCGAGGTAGGTTATTCACGAAAGTGGCGATAGAAAATTGTGCCCTCGAGTCTTCGTGATAATTTAGCGATGACATCCGAACGAAACTCACATACTTCGCAAACGAATAAAGATAAGCAGAAACAAATAGATGTTTAATCTTACTTGCAATCGAGTTTTTGAAAAACAAGGTGAATACCCAACTTAGGATAAATAAGAATTGGCTAAACTTCAATAGAAAACGAAATTTAAGGTTGTAAATCTTGAAAATAGAAAAACCAAGGTAGGGTTTTGAAGACAGCTATACCCCATACAAAGCGAGAAGGAAAGAATTAGGTCGAACGTAAACCTCCAGTGTCTATTGCTCGAGTTAGCTGTATCACGAAACAAGATTCAAAAGATAACTGAAACGCCACACTTTGATTTTAAGGAAATTCCGGACTTTCAGAAAAATCAGAATAAATTTTTCAAAATTTGTTTCAAACATTTGTGGCGTTACTCATATATTTCAACATCAATCATCAATATAATACCAATTCCCAAAACGGGTTCCAAAAGTTCATCATTCACCAAAACCGTGTTCCAACAATAGTCATAGAATCTAAGGAGCATCTTCTTAACATTATTTCAATCATAGAATTTGAAAACATAAATGCAATAATATTCCAAGTTCATAACGCGGAAGCATAACAAATAATAAGACCGGTCTTACAGACCGATCACCACTCGCTCTACTCCGCCGTCGTACCAGCCTTGCTTAACCTAAAACGTTAATTTCAGGTGGGAGTGAGCACAATTGGAAAAAGTAGTGCTCACCACTGTGTAGTAAACATTAATCAGTATGTAAAAATAGTAATCATAAATAAGTCAGGTATGGTCGCAGCATGTATACTAATCAATTTATTATCCTAATCTCCCATCAATAATATCAATAATCAAGACTCATGTAAACACCTACGCATAGACTACTGCCGACTATATATCGAAAGCCACGGCCCAAGCCTTTTGGCCTTACATCGAGTGTCCAGCCAGTAGGAGTAAAACCACCTCGCCGGCCAAGGCCTCGCCTTGGTTTTACAAACGAGGATCTCCAGCCGAGGGACCTAAGCCCTGGTCTTACGGCTCACAAAAGGAGACTACCCTACGGGTACGTTCTATAGCTACGGGGATAACCGTTCGACGGCTGGTACAGCTCACATCGAAGGCTACATGGTTCACATGCATACATTGATCATACCACAAATTATACATGAATAACATTTACAGCATAACAAATTTTAGAATAACAACCCACCTGGTTGACGCGATAATCACAAGTACGAGCTTCAAACGAAGGGTGTCGTTCAACACCTCAAAGCACCTACATTAAGTCAAGATACTAAGATCAACATCCTATCTTGACTTATAAAGGAAAACACAATCAGATTCAACCGAACTTGATTCGACTAAGTTGGTCGTGAAGTCCTGTGGACTTTGGAACTATTGGGCTTAGACTCGACTAAACCATATATTGAAGTTCACACAATTTCAAATAAATGACAATCAAAACAAGTCTCAAGAACAACAAGTGAACCGGTTTATAGCTTTTAACACAAAAACTACATTTTTGAAAATACCAATCGATATATCAAATAATCAGGTTGGTCAGGTTTCCGAATGAGTTAGGTTCTGAAATTTTAACACAAAATCCATCTCTTAGAACTTAGCAAAACCACCAAGTTTCAGCCTCAAATTCAAAGCACATGATTTTATAAAATTCGAGCAAGTTTGTAGCAAAAACGAGCATCAACTTAAAACCCGGCTGAAGGAATGGTTCAAACTCTGAAATTTTTATCCAAGAAACCTTAGCATGTTAACAACAGTAAGTAAAAATCTCAGCTTTGAACACCTAACATGCGAATTAATAAAATTGTAACAACATTCAGCAGATTTTGAATTTTCAATAGAACGTAACCTAAATGAACTCTAAAAATTCTAATATTTTTACAGAATAAGATACATCACAAAAAAAACACGTCAACCAAAAATCAGAATTTTACAGCATCATATCAATTTACCACAATTAAAACAATTTTCGACAAAATCACAAAATAAATTATTTCTCTTAGCAAACCGAGTCCAAAAGTTCTAAAAATTATACACCACAAGTAAATACGCTAGTGACACAACATATTCGAATTTTAGTCAACTTGGAGCACATATCAATTTATTATGCAATTAACACGGTTCTGCCCAAAAATCTCTTTAATTAATTAAAATAGCTACAAACCAAATAAAATTATGAAATTTATACACGAGCTTCTCAATCAACAGAGGCAATTTTACCCAAATTTTCATGGCAATGGGAGCAGTATATGATTTTTAATGAATTTAATATGAAAACAACAATTTATACGAGTTCAACCATTTACACACGATACATAACACACGATTCTCGTCTGAGGCCTTCACCATAAGGCCACGGACTCTTATGTTCCAGCCCACAGTACCGTAATCACGAATTACGAGGTCTCACTCGATTTCTCAAAATCGAAGAGCTCGTCTACACACAATAATTGAATTGAATTAAATCGAACACACATAAAATCATATGGCGAATAATAAGCATGTTCAACACGTCAAATACACACGAAATTAACGAGAGGAATGAGCCTCGGTACCGTTCTCGGGATTACACTCAAAAAACGGGACAAACGAGAGTCGACGGCACGTCGAAGGCAGCTCGACGGCTCACGCTCGGCTTGCGGAGACGGCAATCAAGAGGGCAGTGGGACGGGGCCTGCGCGGTGCCTCGCAAGCAGCGAACTGCCGGGAATGGCAGTCTTGCTGGGAGAGCTCGCCGGAGTTGCAGCGTCTGCCGGTGGCTCTTGGGCGGGATCGCCGGGTCGCTGTAGAGGGCCTGCTGGTTCGTGGCGGTCGTCTCATGTGGTCTCGACGACAGTCAGTGGTTGTGTAACGCCCCACTTTATTTTAAAGGATTTATCGAATTTATTTAATAAAAATCACAATAAATTTTTTGCAAACATTAATTTAATTAAATACTCAGTGGGCGCTACTCAAATTTACCAAAAGCCTTTAACCAAAAATGCAAACGTATCAAATAAAGACAGCATGCACGAATAATAAATCATAAACCAAACTGGCATTCATTAAGTCCCAAATCATAAAGATAATTCACAATTCCAAGTTCAAAACGACACAGTCATAATATCTCAACATAAATGAGCGGAAGCAAATAAATAAGCGATAAATAAAAGCATGACCACCACCCGTCTTGTCTCGTCACCCGCCGACTGCTTAACCTGCATCAGTTACGAGCAGGTGGGAGTGAGTACAGTTAACTATCGTACTCACACTGTGCATATGAATAACATAATAATGGTATGGTCGCAGCATGAACATAAACAATAAAATCATGTCACATCTCTAGCCACATCAATGACTATAGTCTCATCAAAGACTCACTCATGTACATCTATGCTCATCAAAGCTAAGCCATGCCATATCAGTGAAACATGGGAGTGCGTGCCACATCAATGACACGGCCTTCTCATAGGTCTTATGAGATTTACCTCACAGGGTAACCGTATCTTATCATACGGGGACAACCGTATCGACGGCCATCAAGCTCACATCGATAGGCTACATGTTCATTTTCATACATAGATCACACCAAACTTTCATCACAATTTAAATCACACATATGCATAGATAATTTTAGAATAACCCACCTGGATTCCGGATTGATAATAACTCAAAGCAATGGAAGTAGGTCGAGGCTGGACTCCTCAATCACCTACATTAAGTCAAGATGCTACAATCAACATCTATCTTGACTTTAAACGGAAAACACAAAACAGACCTAGTCGAACTTGTTTCGACTAAGTAGTTCGTGAAGTCCTGTGGATGTTGGAACACTAAGACTCAATACTAAACTCGACCAAACCACAAAAGGGAGTTCAAATAATTCCATCTAATGATAGACCAAGTCAAACTCACAACAGAACGAAAAGCAAGTCAATCACAGATTTAACTTTAAAATCTTAGTTCAGAATTTCTAGCTATTAATCACATGAAATTCATTGACCAGGCTGCCCTATGACTTATGCCTTGAAATTTTACACAAAATTACATCTTCCAGTAATAAGTAACACCATATATTTTCAGCTTTAAACTCAAAGCACATTAATTTATAAAATTCCTACAAGAAATCAGCAAAAACGCACATAAATTCATATCCGAACCAAATGAACGATTCAGGACTTGAACATTTAACACAACAAGCTACAGCATGATAGAGACAACATGTAAAAATCTCAGCCCTGGACATTAACTGTGATAACTTTACAAATTCATGCAAGATTCTGCAGTTATCGAATTTAAATCACAACAGGACTAAAATGAACTCAAAAAATTTTCATCTTTTAACAGCATGAATATACACTCAAAATAGGCATTTCAGTAAAATTTCAGAATTTTTCACCAAACAACCGATTTATAAAAATTCAAACTATTTTCAGCAGATTCGATAAATAAATTATTAACCATATCAAATCAAGTCCACAAATTCTAAACATTTAACACAACATATAAACATCACAGAGGCATGACATAATAAAATTTCAGCTCATTTCAAATACAAACCAATTTATTAAGCATTAAACAATATTCTGATCAGAATTCACTCTATTTATCAAAAATAGCTACAGGCCTCTAAAAATTATGAAATTTTTACACGAGGCTGCCAATGAACAGGAAGAATATTCCTCAAAATTTCAAGTCATTCCGAGCAGCGTGCTATTTTTAAAAATTCAAACACCAAAACAGCGACATATATGCTCGGCAACTTAGCAATTAATTCATAACATGAAATTTCTCGTCCGAGGCCTTCTCGTAAGACCAAGGACTCGACTTTGTTCCAATATCCACTGACTTACACGACTTTCAAGGTCTCGTTCAATTTCTCATAATTGAAGAGATCCCGAACAACATAAACGACACATAAAATCATATCTTTCATATAAATTCACGATTTTCACATATTCTCTAATCGAACACATATATCGAACATATAATCACATAACTTATACGAATTCACATATCATCATATAACACAACGATAATTACGTAAAATAAACGGGAAGACGGGTCTCGATACCGTTCTCAAGAATCGGGCGAGAAGGGTTCGAACGGGCTCGACGGAAAACTCGTCTCGCGAAAGAGGAGAGCTCGTTGCACGGGAGGAGAAAATGCGTCGCTACTGTTGGGTCACGAGCTCGTCGAGAACGTCACCGGAGTTGCTGCTCGAAGGATGATCGGACTCGCCCGAAAAAGAGGTCACCGGCGGAGGAAGGGTCGCTGCTCGAATGGAGGGACGCTGCTGAGGTGCTGCTCGAACGGAGGGACGCCGGAAAAATCCACGAACAACACTCAGGAGGTTGCTGGTCGTCGAAAGGTTCACCGTCAGAGGGAGTTCTCGTCTTCTGGGCTCGTGGACTGCTCGAACTTGCCGGAAAAACGCGAAAACAGGGGTCGCCGGAGTTGGTTCGCGAAGGGGAGAGCTCGCCGGATTATTGCTGGTCGCGGCGGAGGAGGAGCTCGCCGGACTGGTTCGTGAAGGTGAGAGCTCGCCGGAGACACTGGGGTCGCGGAGGAAGGAGTTGCAGACGCCGCTGCGTTCTCGCGGACAGGGGCGGCGATAGGGTTTTCCAACGAGAGGAGGCGAGGATGGTGATCGCGACTCACGAGCAGGGATACGACGAGAGGACGATGATGATGGGAGAACGAAGATGGTGATGAGATGGTGATGATCAGACAACGAGTATGGCGATGATGGTGATCGACGGAAAACAGAAGACGAAAAAGGGGTTCAATGATGAAGGTGAGAGATCGATCGAAGAGAAAACAAAAGAAATCTGATTGAGGGGCTGCGGTTTGCGTCTCGAGAAAAAAAAAATAAGATTAGGGCTAAGTTAATTGAAAACAAAAAAAAAAAAATTAGGGCCTTAATTAACGGGTCAAAATTTGCAAGCCATTTGGACTGTTTCTTCTCAAACACAAATGGGCCGAATTTAACAAATGGATTGGGCCAGGTAATATATCCGAATGGACCGAAATTGGAACCCAATTGGCCAACTGAATAATTTCAAGGTTCAGATTTAAATGGCTCGATGCGGCTAGGTGCGCAGGTTCTCAGTTTTCATCGGGCTCGACATAACCATATTAAACTCGGTTTGATCGCGCGGTAAATAAATTAAAACTAGATATATATTATCATATATAATACACATTGACTATTCAATAATAGGGCACATTTATTAATTAAATAATAATACACACAATTAAGCATTTATTGACAATTAGGCATTTAAATAAAATAATACTAGCAATAATAAAAATAATAATAATAAAGCCAATAATATTAATTAAATATCCCAAATATTCCTTAAACGAACGGGGCGCTACAGGTTGTCCGCGAGTGGCAGTGACGGCGGAGGCAGAGAATCGCGACAGCAGGGAAGACGGGGTCGCGACGGCGGAGGGAGTCGTCTGGCGTTGCTGCCGTTCACGGCAGAGGGCTACGCGCGGAGGGGCAGCGGCTCGCCGAGAGTTCGCTGGTGGCTCGTCGGTGAGAAGGGAGGCTCGCGACGGTTGACTGAGATGCTGCGAGGAAGACGATGAGATTAATCTCATGTGCTCTGAGGGACGAGAGAGGGAGGAGAACGATGATGACGGCGAATATTCCGAGCGAGAGGGAGATGGTGTCATCGGTTCTATCGAGAGGGAGAAGGGACTCGCGATGGGTTTCACGTCGGAGAGGGGTTGCAGCGGTGGCGAGAGGATGGTGATCGGATTTTGAGCGAGAGATTTAGAAAGATGATGGCGCGATCGAGTTAACGAGATGAGAGGAGCAGAATAGAAAAGCTGCACGATTTTGCGTCGGGTTTCTTGTGCTTTAGCGAGAGATTTAGAAGACAATTAAATAGATTAGGTTTACTAATCTTGCCACACAAGATAACACACACACACACGTGCACAAGGGCGGAATCGGGACTAGGCCGATTCGGCTGGACCGATTCGGCTGCACGTCCGGGTCGCGGCTCGGTTTATGCGTTCGGGTTCGGCTCGCGGGCCGATTCGGTTCAAAAATTGGGCCGAACGCCTCGGTTTTCTCGAGCTCAACGATACAAACATAAAAACCGGGTAACATATATTTATACACATACATTATTTTAAGATAATAATATTAATAATCAAAATACACATATGACACATAATTTATTAAATAAATAATAATAACATTTAGACATTTAGGCATTTACTCACAATTTGGCAAATAAATAATATTTAGACATTCGATAATAATAATCTAAATTTCTATGTCAGGATGGGAAAATCTAGCGAAATCGCAAATATTGGATAGCAAGCAAGGGTCTCAAAAACAAACTTCAAACTTGCCTTCAAGGCAATTCTAAACAAGGTTCTTTGACTCGCGGGGGCAGACTCGGATTTACAGAAAAATAAAATACTTAGCTCCATCCGATTTTCTTCTTACGTAGGGAAGGAAAACATACGCGAAAGTTTAAAAGTCTGGAAATTGCATGGCCTAAAAGAAGTCTCAAGCACAATTCAACATGGGTCTGCCAACCAAAAAGGGAATAAAATAAAGTTTGCCAAAGCCTACAAGAAAACAAAAGCTTAAGAAGAAACGAGACGGCTTCACTTCCACAAGTCCACGATTTACTGCCTTCACTATCAATTCCTATTGTCCCCGGTAAGTCCCGCTGTCGGTAGAAAATTGCTCGTGGCTCAAAATATGGAACAGAATTTTTGACGTCTCCTTCAAGACAGAAATATCACTCGAAATGCGGCATAATATATACACGCGGTGCTGGATCGGTCTATCCGCCTTAAGAATAAGGTCGGATTCCTTCGTTTGAGAATTTCGCAAAAGAATAGGTCACTATCGCCCTTCTCGAGGCTTAGTCACTCCCAGGAGTCGTGACAATGTTACATATTAAGGTCTCTCACCACTCATCATGGTCGATCAACAGCGTGGACAAGGCACCCAGACTCTACTCCCAGTTCACATTCGACTGGGTTCTACCACGCTACTGACAACGGTTACAGACTTCCGAATAACCCATACACCTGGGATTTCTTCGGTAGTCTACTCCCCTCATTTAAGCCTTATCCTTTCGAGATGGCATTGCGAATGGTCCTCACTCGAGGACACCATGTTTTATAGCGAGAGCACTGCTATTAACAGAATTGAACTCGATAACATCATATCGAATTTCTAAACAAAACAAATCTCAAGTTAGAACTTAACTCTATATCGCTAGTGTTCAAGTTCATACAACTAAGGTTCGCCACTCATCTAGAGTTCCAGAACATTTAAAAGTAAGAGGATAAATTCCTAAGCCCCGGTTTACATCTCATAATATCATAATACTTCACATAAGCAATTTAATATTACTCAAGTATTCATACCTGAGTTAGCGCGGCACGACGGAAGCGAGTGGTCATATACTACATCATTTTATGAAAGTCCTTCACAGAGTTCTCATAATTCACGTATACCAGTCTACAGAAACGCAGACTGGCTCTGATACCAAACTCTAACGCCCCACTTTGATTTTAAAGAAATTATAGACTTTTAGAGTAATCAACATAAAATTTAGAAACTCATTCCAAATACATTTGTGGCGTTACTCATTTTCAAAATCAAAACATCAATCATAAATCCAACTCCCCAAAATGGGTTTCCTCATAATTTCATCAGACACCCAAACACGGGTTCCAACATTCATCATAGTATCTAAGGAGTATCTCCTTAACATTATTTCAATCATAATATCCATAAATCATAAATGCATAAATATCCCAAGTTCATAAATAATAAAATCAGTTCATAATGCAGAAGCATAACCAAAAATAAACTGATCTTATGGACCGACCACCAGTCACTCTACTCCGTTGTCGTTCCCGCCTTGCTTCACCTGAAATGTTAATTTCATGTGGGAGTGAGCACACATAGAAACCGTAATGCTCACCACTATGCAGTAAGCATTAATCAATATATATAAAAGCAGTAATCATAAATAAGTCAGGTATGCTCGCAGCATGTATAAGAATCAATTATTCATCCCAATCTCCCATCATAATCATAAATCAAGACTCATGTGCACACCTACGCATAGACTACTGCCGATAAATTATCGAATGGCCCATGTCCTCACATCGATCTCCAAGCCAGTAGGAGTAAACCACCCCGCCAGCCAAGGCCTCGCCTTGAACTTACCAATGAGGATCTCCAGCCGAGGGACCTAAGCCCTGGCCTTATGGCTCTCAACAGGAGACTACCCTACGGGTACGTTCTATAGCTACGGGGACAACCGTTCGACGACCGGTACAGCTCACATCGAAGGCTACATGGTTCACATGCATACATTGATCATATCACAAATATAAATTTATAACATTTACAGCATAGCGAATTTTAGAATAACAAACTAACCTGGTAACAGCAGGAGATAAAACACAATAATTGATAGGAAGGCGAGCTCGATTCGTCAAATACCTACATATATTAAAATAATCCTATGAATGATTGTTCCATACATGGGTTCACTCATTTCGACATTCATGAGATCAGACTCGACTCATATAGTTCATATAAACAAGCATTAAAAAGATAAATTTGATTTTCAAAAATAACACATAAATTTCGAAAACATAACCCGCGCAGCGATTTTGAAATCGACACCATTTACAGCACATAATTCATATTGGCACAAATCCAGTTGCATATGAATTCTAATACATGCCTCTACAATTCTCATGAAGCCATCAGAAGAAAATAATGACATTTAGCAGGTCTAAAATCATCAAACATATGAAACAGGAATGCTGTGAAAAATCTGGAAACATATAGCGGACATGTCCTCAGTATATTTAATATAAATAGAGCTACAGACATGCTATCGATGAATTTCAAAAACCAAATTGTAGCCAACTTAATTATCTACAACTTTGATGACGACCACATTGGAAAATAAAGACATTATCAACGGTTGTAAACATAAAATATTTGAGTCACCAAATCTATCAGAATTAAGTTCGGTTTACAAACAGCACTTCAGTAATTCTAACCTAAATCATGCTACAAACCTCCAAAAGACATTATTCAAAAACCTATGAACAGAAAAGAAGCTTAGATACAATTGTCATTAAGACCACTTTCACATTTGAGCATCACAGCCAATTTTTAGAAAAAACTGCTTGCACAATATTTTTACAAAAATAACACCTCATGCTACACTTATCATATTGCCATGATTTTTACCTTTGTAAAACCCTAAGAGACAGTTCTACAACTTTTATTTATAACCCTAAAGCAAATAAGGTTATTACAGAGGGGCAAAATCAGTTAACATTTAGAACCACTTTTGGGCCAAAAACATAAACTCACCTCATGCATATCCTACATCATTTAAACACAAACTGAGCTACAGTCATAATTTCAGCATAAATTTTACCTCATCAGAAAGCTTAGATATATACCTGTAACTTTCATGAAGATCACATTTTTATTTGATCACATTAAGATGCAACAAACAGACAAAACATTCAATACACACATGCTGCAGGGATTTCTTAAAAACTGCTTGCGCGGCAATTTTGTAAAAATCATAACTCTCTCATTTCAAGTCGGATTTTAAAAATTCCAAAACTCACAGAACCATAACAGAATGAACTTTAAATCATACAAAGAACATAATTTCATAATACGAGTTTTTCATGCCCTTTTAGAGGCTCAACAGAGGCTGTAAAAACACAATTCAATATGCAAAACTCGGGGAAATTCATACTTAGCATGCTTTATCAACACTTCATTCAAATTCAACATAGATCACCTTATAAGCTCGTAAATTCATTCGGATCCCTACATATATATATTCAAAACATAAGATAATCACCAAAGCATCAACATCCCAATAATAACACCAATTAACACATTAACATAAAGGGTTTCGAGCCTCGGTGTACCGTTCTCACGGAAGGATCACGAGACGGTCGAAGGAGGGTTAAAACGGGGCTGCCGGTGCGCACAACGGGGCTCGGCGGTGATGCGTGACCCGCAGCTAACGAGCAGCGGCTGAAAGAGATTGCTTGCAGTGGACTGAGAGCGCGAGGGGCGGTCGCCGGAGTTGATCGCGACGGGTGGAGGGTGGTGCCAGCAATGACGATCACTTCTTCCTTCCTCTTTTTTTATTTTTTATTTTTTAACGTGAAGATGATGGTGTTGGCGAGACGATAATGACAGGAGGGATTAATTTTCTTTCTTTCTTCTGTTTGCGTGCGACGAGAGCGAGAGATTGAGAGAGGGTGAGATTGTTTGGTGTCTACGTGTAATATCGATAGAGAGGAGAGAAGGGATTTCACGTTATAGGCTTGGTTTTAAAAAAAAATCTTGTTCTCCAAGCCAAAAAAAATGGGTCGATTCTGGGTCTTGGGTTCGCGGGATATGGGCGCCGGGTTGGGCTGTCCACGGGCTCACGGTCGGTTTCTCGGGCTCAACTCTTAACGAATATTCAAGGCTTGGTATATATATAAGTATGTAATGCCCGGAAAATAAATACGATGACCCGAAAAATTAAATAAATTAAACCGACATTATATATATATTTATTTTACACACAACAATAAAAATATAATCAAACAATTTATTCCATTTAGACAAATTAATAATAATAATAATAATAATAATAATAATAATAATAATAATAATNTATATCTAATATTTATAAAGTATTATATATTTAAAATATCAATAAATTAAATAACTTAAAAATTAAGTTAACTATATCTATGAAGTATGATATATATATATATATATATATATATTTAATATCACTCGAAAAGAAAAATCAAAAGAAATTCACTCTATTTATCAAAAATAGCTACAGGCCTCTAAAAATTATGAAATTTTTACACGAGGCTGCCAATGAACAGGAAGCATACTCCTCAAAATTTCAAGTCATTCCGAGCAGCGTGCTATTTTTAAAAATTTAAACACCAAAACAGCGATATATATGCTCGACAACTTAGCAATTAATTCATAACATGAAATTTCTCGTCCGAGGCCTTCCCATAAGGCCAAGGGCTCGACTTTGTTCCGATATCCACTGACTTACACGAGTTTCGAGGTCTCTTTCAATTTCTCATCATTGAAGAGATCCCCAAACACTTAAACGACACATAAAACACTATTTCACATAAAATCACGACTTCACCTAAAATCACGTCGCGTATATTAAATCGCAAAGAGCAAATCACGTCATTCAAACACGATAAGCAACTAATATATATACAATTTAAACGAGACGGGATCGACTAGGTACCGTTCTCTGGAAACATTAAACGGAACGTAGGACACAAACAGGGGTGACGGCTCGACGGATTCTCGCGTCTCGCCGGGAAAGGAGGTGCAGCAGCGGCTGTTCTCGGCTGCTTGGGTTGCTGCGCGACGCAAGATGAACTCGACGGAGCTCGCTGGTCGTTGCGACGGTTCACGGCTGAGGAGTTGACGGCTGGTTCTCGTCGGAAACGGCTCGCGGAAAGAGAAGTGACGTCGGCTGGCTGCTGGTCGCGGACGCCGGAGGTGCAGCGGCGCTCGGTGGTCGTCGTCGGTGGTGATGGCAGAGGGGTGGCCGTCCGCGGCGGAGGAGGGCTCACGGTGGTGTTGCGCGTGAGGGAAGGCTCCTGCTGGTGATGATGATAGATGTTTGGGGTCGTGCTGCTCGTGAATCGCCGGAGCTGCTGAGGTCGTGGCGGCGAGATGGTCTTTGCAATACGGGAGGAGAGCAGGTTGCCGGATTTCGAGCTTGAGAGGTGATGATGGTGATTCGCGGTGGAGCTGCGCGGATCGCCGGGAAAAGCTTCACGGGTCTGCTGGTTCGCATCGTTGCTGGGCTTGCCGCGGTGGTCGCGGCGCCGCTGTTGTTCACGTCGCGGCGGAGCAGGGCTTTGTGATCAGAGGAAACTCACCGGCAGGAGATGTTGCCGGCGCAACGATGATGACGGGAGGGTTTGAAGATGATTACGATGATGGCGGAAAAATTTTGCAGAGGAGGATCGACGATGAAGGCCACGATCGATTTTTCTGAGATTTGGGCGAGAAGGAAAAAGGCTGCAGGGTTATGTTTGATGTCGAGAGAAGTGAGGGGAAAATCAGCTTTAAGAGTTGTGATTAAGGGTTCAATGTGGGCCAAGAGTCTTTAACCTATTTGGGTCCAATTATACAATAAAGTGGGCCGGTATTAATTAAACTGATGGGCCGAGGATAGTTAGGCTTATACGGGCTAATAATCGGGTCTCGGATAATTCTAATAAGTCCGGAAATTAATTAAGCTATTAGGCCAAAATAAATAAAAGACCGATAAATATCGATCAAGAGGGCCGAGAAAATATTAGCCCGAATAATTAGCGCTTTTCGGCTGAAAAAAAATAATAATGCTCGATGCGGCTAGGCGTGTGGGTTTTCGGTTTTCCTCGGTCTCGACATAACCATTAAACTCGGTTGGTAGAGCGATAATTAAATTAAAACTGGATATAGTTATTTAATACATTCATTATTTTAAAATGGACATTAATAGTGGGATTAATTATTTTCAGTCGACGAAATAATCGAAGTCGAGAATAATTCGATAAATTGTCGAGATTAAGTCGCAATCGAAAAATCGAACAAGTTCAGTTCGATTATTGTCGATTTCTTTTGAAAACCCTAGCCGAGTTTATATATCATTTCCTTAGCATTTTCTTAAGTTATTAATATCATTATTTTGAGTTTAAAGTATGATTAAGATGTAAGTCGAACTTGGTCCAAGAAGTTCATACACAAAGTAGGTGTCGCATCCGAGCCCTCCTCGCGCCAACCCTTTAATTCCGTGTCTAAGTGGTGTTAAGTGGTAAATTAATGACCTATCATAAGATTAGCTTGGTCAAAGTCCCCAAAAATACCAAGAAGTCTTAGAAAATTGAAGGAAATACACATAAGGCCATGACTAAGTCAAAGATGGCCACTTGTTTTTACCACAATTTTCCTGAAGGCATTATTCACCTTCCACCGCCTTAGCCACGGCCATATGACTTCGAAATCAGATGGAAATTAAGTCTTTCACCTTAAGAACACAGAAAACACTTAGAAGTTAGGAGAAAAACCGAAAAATAGCAACCGAGTTCGTGAACGTACAAAATTGTCACGAGAAGAAGCCCTAGCACCATCTTCTTTGATCTTTTGCTTAGTGATTTGAAGATGTAAGAACCCAAATATTAGCTTGTTATATAGCTGAGTTATAGAGCTTTGATATGTGCCAGGATAAGCTGAAAGTTCAAGTTTTCAAGTGAGCATAAATTTATAATAAGTATAAGGGCTCTTCATTCATGTACATGAAGCATAGGTCCGGTTTGAGTTCGATTCTGTGCATGCTATGATCAAACTAGTAAAGTAAGTTGAACATATGTAATTTTTGTACTTGTGCTGAGTATTTTCATGAAAGAATCATGTTATTTGAATAAGTATAGCTCTGAGTTACAAGTATTTGAAGTTTAATGTGCAAAGTGATTTTCGAGTACTTTGTTTCAGCTGCCACTTAAAATGCGAATATCTCAGTCCATAGACATGCTATTAACATGAAATTTTTATGACATGTTAACATATGAGTTAAGAGTATGACTGTTCAATTTCATCTCAAAATGATGAGAAATGAGCAAGATAAAAATGTTAGACTACCAGCATGTCCAGTTGATTTTAGTTGCAATATAACTCATTCTACACTCATGCTTTTGATGTGATACTTTTATGAATATTTCTTGTATGAGTGATGATCAAGATGACCAAGTTTCAGCTTGATATGTTAAGTATGGGATTTTATAAAATTCTTTGAAGTTATGTGTATAATTAGCATAATTATATGTTAAGTTTAGCACTTGAGTTGAATGAGCAAATGAAGTGCTATTGAGCTGAAATTTGAACAGCAAGTACTTGAGTATGTTAACTATTTAACTACCAAGTTTAAGAATTTTTAAAATTTCGTATGATTTTTCAAAAATCATGAAGTTTAAAGGCTCGGTTTCATTCGAATTAAGTGATTTATATGCTAGGTTGGTGCATAGTTGAAATTTACAAGTATATACGGTCCAAGTTAGACCGGTTTAACCAGTATGGTCCAATTAGAGAGCGAACCGGCCGGTTCGGCCGACAGTTCGAGTCATTTTTGGGTTCGTGTGTTCGGTCCGAGTCGTATTCCAAATTTTTAGTAATTTTCGAGCCAAAATCAGTTTAGTTCAAGTTATATCAGTTAAATCCGAACTTATTATAATTTTATATCGAACCCTTAGAACGTTCCAATTAATCCGGATAAGTTAGCAATTAAAGTCGAGCATTTTAACATTTTATTGAGTATTCTGAGCATAGTACTTAGTATATTAATTGCTTATATTTTTATACAGTTTGACGAGACAGTTTTCAAGTTCAGCACTGCCATTTTCATTTTCAAAAGTACAGTTGGGAGCCCAGACTGGGTATTACATTGACTATAATATCTGATATCACATCCAAGGTATGTATATATATTAAGTTTATCTGCATAGGGTGGTGGCCGCTAGTTGCCATGAGTTTTTCCCCTAAGTTCTGGTGGTGGCCGCTAGTTGCCTTAATATTCCACTAGAGTGTGCACATTGTTACCGGCCGAGTTTTCAGATTGCCGGGAGATTGAGTTACAATACAGTTTCAGTTTCAGTATATATACTGACGATCATGATATTGTTATTATTATTTTTGTTTACTTTAGTATGGGTTTCTGCGGAGAATTTTGCATTTTCGTGCTCACGCCCCACTATTATGCTTTTTTCAGATGTTCGGGTTGGGCCGCAGGCGTGAGTTGAGTTGCTGTGGTGGTGGTCGTGGATTCAGCTTAGCTGGTCGTTTTGTGGACTTTTGTATATACTCAGTTTGTATATATTGTGCCACGCTTTACATTTCCGCTGACGTTATTTTCAGTATCAAACTTGCATGCTAGTTTTCAGATTTTATCGGATCTCTAGACATGTCTGATTGAGTTACATGCTGGTTTGATTAGATTATACATATCTGTTTTCCTTATGTCTAATCCAGTATTTAGACCAAGTAAAAACAGATTTCAGAGTAGATAAGTTTAGTACCATCCCGAATTAAGTTAAATGATTTCGAAAAATTTATATGTATTTTCGAAATAAAGTTGAAAAAAAATTACTTTAATACTAGTAAGTTAGCGGGGTGTTACATATTTTGGATGAAATTACATAAAATAAATTTTAAGAAATATTATAAAATAGTATTTCTCAATTTAAATATATTATATAAAAAATTGAATGTTATTATGTTATTTAAAATATTAAATATAAAAGAATATCATAATTAGATATAACAAAATAATTATATATTTCACGAAGTGAAAAAAAATACGTTTCTATGTAAATTCTAAATTATTAATTATATAAATTTAAAATACTTAAAATTAATAAATATGCGACACTGACTATATAAATATAATCATTGCACGATAAAATTTGTTTTGTTTAAAATAAACGAATAAAATAAATGAAGTTGTAAATAATATCAGTTTTAAACATTTATAATTTTAAAAATATAATTAAAAATATCTCTTTTTGGTAAATTTAGTGTAAAATTACGGGCACCATTGAATTAATTATCACTTTGTAGTTATTTATTGTTGTTGCATATTCACCATATATAATTTCACAATAACAATGTACAATATTTTAATTTTTATTGTACAAATATTAATATATTTAAGTACCTGTAGCGCCCCATTTGTTCCGGATTATTTATGGAATTATTATTTATTTTATTTGTCCGAATTTATTTTTATTCGTGCTCGATTATTAATTTAGATTGTGATTATGTGCTCGTAACTGTCTAATTGTCTAATTGAGTAAATTTTAATATCGAGCCGGATTGTAAATTTATTTTTAATTGTCGATCGAACCGAGCGAGCGACCAAGTCGAACCGTTGGACTGAAGCCCGCGCTCGCGTAGCGTCCAAACCGCGCCCGTGTGAAGCACCCTCCCGGCTCCTTCGGCCCGCCCGTGACCAAGCCTTCTAGATGGCTTTTGGTTTGAATTTTAAATCCCTCCAAACAAGCTCTTATCCCATAATCCTTGCCCCTTTGACTATATATTAAGGGGAAGTTATCACCCACTTTCCTTAGGTGATAAAATGTAAGTCTCTCCCCTCTTTTCCTCACCTTTCTCTCGCTACTCTCCCTCCCTCTCTCTCTCACAAAACATCAACCTTCCTCTCAAGCTCTCTCCCTCACTTTACTCTCGTTGGGATCCTCCTCGCCATCCGCTGAGACCAAGCGACGCCTGGAACGACGCGCGAGCCCAGCCGAGGCGCACCCACGACCCCGCCAACAACGCCGATCCGCGACCTGCTGCAACTTCCGGCCACCACCCTCGATCCAAGGAGTTCCCGAGGGCCTTTGGACGTCACCTCTGCCGTGTGAGCCGACCCCAACGCCGAGCACGCCTAGCGGACGAGTTCCCCGCATCTCCAACCGCGGCTGTGTCGCCTTCTTCCCTTGGTGTTTGGTAGTCTACTGAACTCCATTAATTATTATGTGGTTGAAGTGTTGTTCATGATATTTTAAGGGCTGTCCATAATTTATTATGTGATATTATGTTTTATTTGATATCAATATGTTGATAATTGTGTGTAATTGTTAAGATCCTTAAGGTTTGGGTTAGAAACCTATGGAATCTTAGCCTCCTGGTGAAATCCTTGTTGGAGATAGAACATTGGTGTGTCCTTAGGCCATGTTTGAAGGCTTAGGATCTGTTCGAGTCGTTATATGAGCCTTAAGGATTTTTATAGTCGGTATTTTCTCTGAATGATGTTTTGATTTTTAAACATCGATGCCTTGTAGTTTTTGGAAATTTTAGTATGTTGTTGCTCTGATGTGTTGTCATTATGTAAAAATTTCGTAATTTTTGGAGTCCATTTGCTAGGGTAAATGTTTAATTGAAAGTTGCTGCTGAAACTTTTTTAAATCATATAAAATCGGTCCCTTGCTGAAAATGGTTTCAACTTGGTTGACATGCTCCTTAGATATTGTGTTATGTGTTTTAAAAATCCCAGATTTTATTGAATCCATTATGATATGTTTTTAATGAAAACATGACTTCTGCTGAATCTTGCAATAATTTCTATAAATCGTGTATTTAATGTTTGAGGCTGAAAATTTTATATGTTGTACCTCACATGCTGAAGTTGTTCGTGTAAATATTTCAGGACTTAAATCATTCGTTAGGTTAGGTTTTAATATTCATGCTCTTTTTTGGTGAAATATTATTTTAATTTTATAAAATCACATGTATAAGTGCTATGGCTGAAACTTGGTGATTTTAATTTATTTATTGAGGTCTTTATGAGTCAAAATTTCGAACCAAAATTCATCTATTTGCCTGTTCAACTCGAAAATGTTATTTACTTGTCAAAATTTTCAAATATTAGTTGGGTGAGTTAACATTTGAATTTTGGCATGATTTTTATATATGATATTCTCTTTACATGTTTTATAATTGGTGTAAATTTCAAGTTAAGTGGCTGAGTAGATTGTGAGATGGCTTTTTCTGTGTTTTTGGCTTTTGGTTTGAGTCGAGTCGAATGTTCCATAACTCCACGAGAATTTCCAACGAGCCACTTAGTCGACAAGTTCGACTAATTTTGTGTGATTGTTGGATTTGTTGTAATCGAGAGGTTATCTTGATTTTGTGTAGGTGTTTCAAGGTGTTGACCTCAAATCCTATCTTTTCGAGCTTTGTGTTGTCATATATCGCTGCTTTCAGGTAGGTACATTTACGTTGTATCTATAATTATCGCGTTATTTCGTATAAATGTTCATCTCGATAGCTGTTGTATGCGTGAGAACCCTAGTCTAGGTGTCCCATTGATAGTGCCTTTGACGAATGCATAAGCAGTGAGAGGTCGTCTGTCCGTTGCTAGTCAGGAGGTGGACGTCCTGATCCGTGTGTTGTTCGGGGGGGAGGGGGGAACAGCTCCACTGTCTCCTAGAAAAGATCCTATGATCTGTGTGTTATTCGGGGTGGGAAGGTTTCTGGTTACTTCCTTGCCGATGTCTGATCAGAAGGTTATTGTATGTACATAGGAGGTTTGCGATTGGGCCGTGTAGGGAGTTAGACTTGGATTCTATGCATACATTATTTTGTTGTTTTGAATTTTTATGCGGGATATACTATGCGGTAATAGTGAGTATAATAGTTTTGCTCACCCCCATTCTTTTTCTCCTTGTCTCCTCTTCTTTTCTTTAGGTTGAGCATGGCTGGCGGCGGTGGCGTGAAGACGATCGAGTGGTGGTCATTTGTCGATGTGTTCTTGTTGTCTTATGCTTCCGCCTACTTTATGATTATGTTGAACAGTTACTTTTATCTTTGATTATTTTCTGCTTGGGTTTAGATTCATTGATATTGTTAGGTTGAACTTTTGGAATTATGTTTAACATTCTGGTTGGATTTGAAACTAAATAAATAAATTGGCTTAAAATTGTATGACTGTTAGTCTATGCTTGTATAGGTTCAATCTATTTGTTCGTATTTGCTTAATGTCTTTGGTAGTTAAGTAGCACCTGTTGAGAAATAAGTTTTAATTTGAGATTTTGCGAAAATTTTACTCTGATTTTCATAAATAAATTTTGTAAATCTTTTAAAAAAAAACGGGGCGTTACAGTGTGGTATCAGAGCCGGTCTGCATTTCTGTAGACTATCTCTGGTGTTAGTGTGTTTAATGACCATTTGACCACTTGTTTTCATCTCGCCGCGCCAGTTCGAGATATGAGTTTTGTTGCTTTGCTTATCTTATATGAGGCTTAGGAAATCTATCCACCGTTGGTCTAATTCGGACTCCAGTGTTTAATGATGAACTCTAGAATATTATTTTGTGCTAAATTTTTCGGCCTATTCAATGTAGAACTATGGCACATCGCAACACTCGCAACAACCGGCAACCAACCCCGCCTCCATCCCCACCTCATCAGTAGGCTTCTCCTAATCCGAATTTGGACTTTTCGAGGCTCCTAGTCCAATTCCAGGGCATGCACCCACCCAACTTTTCGGGGATCGAGAATCCCGCCATGGTGCTTGAATGGATGAAGGAGCTTGACAAGATCTTTGTTGTGCTTCCTCTCTTGGACGGGCAGCGCGTCGCTCTTGCCGCTTTCCAGATGATGGCGGATGCATCCGACTGGTGGCTTTATTACTGGGCTCTGAGGCCAGTGGCTGAGCGTAATGCTCTTACTTGGGATCGGAAGAAGGAGATTGTCCGGGGCAAGTTCCTACCGCAGAGCTTTTGTGACCGGATGGAGCCTCTGGCATCTACAGCAGGGTAACTCTAGCGTGGATGAGTATACGCGCAACTTCACCAGGATGAGCATCTTCACCAGTGAGATGGTGAACACCGACGCGAAGAAGGCCCGGAAATTTCTGAAGGGGCTGAACCAGAGGATCCGTGAGCTGGTTGGGAGTCACGGTTTGATGTCCTATGCTGATACTGTGCTTCGGGCACAGGAAGTGAAAAGCTGCCTCATTCCGATAGCGCCGGCTCCCTCGTACTACCATGCTGCTCAGCATGTCCAGACTGCACCACCAGCCATTCCTCTGCCATCCTTTCAGCCGCCGATCATTCCACAGATAGCTTATCAGTATCTTGTTCCATATGCTTCAGCTCTCCCATCCTCTAGCTCTAGAAAGAGGAAGAGTGATCATCAGAATCATAAGAAGGGCAAGCGCCCTAACCATGGTCAGCGCCAGCACCAGCAGCAGCCCGTGGCACAAATTGCTAGGTCTATCTGCCAATTTCCTGCAGGACCACCGCCGTGTGAGCATGCGGGCAGGTCCACAAGGCCAATATGTGTCGAGCTGTCGACATAACCTGCTACATCTGCCAGAGGAAGGGTCATTACTCCCGTTACTTCCCGAAACCTCGAAGGCCGAACCAGCCCCAGCAGCAACAACAGCAGCAGCGAGCGCCAGCTCGGGTCTATGCCTTGACGCAGGAGGAGACAACTAACAATGCAGGTACAATGTTCGACATGTTATTTTTATCAAATGTACCAATATTTGCATTATGTGATACCGGAGCCACACATTCATTTATATCTCGTCAATGTTTGGAGTCGCTGGGAATCTAGAGTGTTAGTAGGGTCGACGCTCTCGAGGTTTGTTTAGCTTCGGGAAGGACGATATCTACCGACACGATGGTACAGGGACTCGAGATTTCAATCGGAGGCCAGACACTGGAAGCAGACGCATACATCATAGACATGTGGGATTTCGACATCATCCTCAGCATGGATTGGCTCACTCACTACCGCGCTGATATCCGATGTTTGGAGAAGGAGGTCACGCTGCATCCAACCAATGGAGAGCTAATTGTGTTTTATGGCGCCAAATCGAGAACCGTGCCAAAGGTCATATCCTCCCTTAAGGCGATGAAGGGAATCTCAAAGGGTAGCTGCCAAGGCTACTTAGTGAGTATGGTTGGGGTAGGGGAAGAGCAGAAAGCATTACCTGGGGATGTGTCAATCATGTGTGCGAATACCCTGACGTCTTCCCCGATCAGTTGCCAGGTGGACCGCCAAATCGGCAAGTTGAATTCACTATCGACTTGCTACCTGCAGCCAGACCCGTTTCAAAGGCACCTTATCAAATGGCACCGAAGAAGTTGCAAGAACTGAAGAGGCAAATTCAGGAACTGTTGAACCTTGGTTTCATCCGACTGAGTGTTTCTCCTTGGGGAGCACCTGTGCTTTTCGTGAAGAAGAATGATGGTTCAATGCGCATGTGCATCGATTATCGAGAGTTGAATAATTTGACGGTCAAGAACAAGTATCCCCTGCCGAGAATCGAGGATCTCTTTGATCAGTTAAGGGGAGCCAGTGTTTCTCCCAAGATCGATCTGCGGTCTAGTTACCATCATCTGAAGATCAAGGAGTCCGATATCTCGAAGACCGCTTTCCGGACTAGGTACGGCCATTACGAGTTCGTGGTGATGCCGTTTGGGTTGAGCAATTCCCTTGCGGTGTTCATGGACTTGATGAACCATGTCTTCCAGCCGTACCTAGACCATTTCGTCATTGTCTTCATCGACGACATCTTAGTATATTCCCGGGACATCGAGCAGCACAATGAGCATTTGAGAATAGTTCTGGAGACCCTTCGTCGAGAGAAGCTTTACGCGAAATTCTCGAAATGTGAGTTTTGGCTGGATAGAGTGGCTTTCTTGGGCCACATTGTCACGGCCAGGGGAATTGAAGTAGACCCGGGAAAGATTGAGGCTGTTAGCAAGTGGGAGACGCCGAAGAATGCAAGTGAAATCCGCATTGGCCAGGGGAATTGAAGTAGACCCGGGAAAGATTGTGGCTGTCAGCAAGTGGGAGACGCCGAAGAATGCAAGTGAAATCCACAGCTTCTTGGGGTTGGCAGGATATTATCGGCGTTTCATCGAGGGCTTCTTGAAGGTGGCCCAACCGCTGATGAACCTGACCAAGAAGAACATCAAGTTTGTATGGAGTTCCCAGTGTGAGTCGAGCCTTCACGAGTTAAAGAGGGGGCTCATGTCTGCACTTATGTTGACCATACCAGATCTGACCTTGGGGTTCAGTATTTATAGCGATGCCTCGAAGATGGGTCTGGGTTGTGTGTTGATGCAGCAAGGGAAGGTTGTAGCATACGCATCGAGGCAGCTGAAGCCTCACGAGGTGAACTATCCAACCCATGACCTGGAGCTTGCCGCAGTGGTTCATGCGCTTAAGATTTGGCAGCACTGCCTCTACGGGGGCAAGTGCGAAATTTTCACCGACCACAAGAGTTTGGAGTACATTTTCACGCAGAAAGAGCTCAACATGTGGTAACGAAGGTGGTTAGAGCTCGTGAAGGACTATGACTGCACAATTAGCTACCATCCGGGAAAAGGTAATGTGGTCGCTGACGCGTTGAGTGGGAGGAGTCACGGTGAGCTGAACTTCATGATTACCCAAGAGGAAGAATTGGTTCGAGATTTTGAACGGCTGAGATTGGAGATCGTGAAGTCCACTCCGAAATCTAGTGGCATTCTGGCAGCACTAGTTATGGGACCGACTCTCCGAGAGAGAATAGTTGTCGAGCAGCCGAACGATCGTTTCTTATGTCGAATGAAGGAGTTGCCATTAGCCGGACAGATTGGTGGTTTCGCGGTTACAACCAACGGTGCATTAGTCTTCGAGGGAGGACATGTGTTCCGAAGGTTTGGGAACTACGACGAGAGATACTGAAAGAGGCTCACCGTGCTTTGTACACCGTCCATCCTGGTAGCACGAAGATTTATCAGGACTTGAGGAAGACTTTATAGTGGCGAGGTATGAAGCACCAAGTAGCGAGATTCGTGAATAGATGTTTGGTGTGTCAACAAGTGAAGGCTGAACACTAGAAACCGAGAGGGCTGTTGAAGCCACTTGATATTCCCATGTGGAAATAAGAGTGCCTTACCATGGACTTCGTGGTGGGATTATCGAGATCGAGAGTCGGACACGACTCTATCTGGGTGATTGTGGATCGACTCACGAAGTCCGCCCACTTTTTGCCTATCAGGACGACTATGAAAGCCAGTGATTACGCTGAGTTGTTCGCAGATGAGATTTTTCGACCCCACGGAGTCCTCGTGGAGATTGTGTCAGACCGAGACCCGAAGTTCACGGGTCAATTCTGGAAGAGTTTGCACCGAGCCATGGGAACAAGGTTGAATTTTAGCACAGCCTTTCACCCCCAGACAGATGGACAATCGGAGCGGACGATCCAGTATTTGGAGGATATTCTGAGGGCTGTGGTCTTGGACCGGAGCCTAACTTGGGAGAGTTCGCTGCCATTGGTCGAGCTGGCCTACAATAATAGTTATCACGCCTCGATCAAGATGGCGCCGTACGAGGCTTTGTACGGGCGAAAGGTTCGGACTCCCATATATTGGGATGAGGTCGGAGAGAGGAATACTATGGGTCCGGAGTTCATTCGTAGGACTTAGGAGCAGGTGGATAGGATCCAGAAGAGGATCAGGTCTGCCCAAGAGAGGCAGAAGGTTTATGCCGACCGGAAGAGGCAAGAGCATGAGTATACTGTAGGCGATCACGTCTTTCTGAAGGTCTCACCCATGAAGGGTGTGATTCGCTTCCAGAAGAAGGGGAAGCTCCGGCCTCGCTATATCCGGCCCTTTGAGATCCTTGCTCGAGCCGGAGACTTGGCTTATTGGCTACTTTTGCCACCGGACTTGTCGGGAGTGCATGATGTGTTTCATGTCTCGATGTTGCGTAGATATGTACATGATCCCGAGTGGACTTCGGCGAGCTGCGGGTCGAGCGATACCTTACCTATGAGGAGGTGCCAGTTGCCGTACTGGACCGGAAGGTCCACCAACTGAGGAACCGGGCAGTGAGTCTTGTGAAGATGCTATGGAGCCGACACGACGAGTCTGAGGTGACTTGGGAGATTGAGGCCGATATTAGAAGGAGATACCCGAACTTCGCTTTTTGATCCACTTTTGTATTCTTTTGTATTCTAGTTGTTTGTTTTTCTTTTCCAAGGACGAAATTCCTTTTAAGGTGGGTAGATTGTAGCGCCCCATTTGTTCTGGATTATTTATGGAATTATTATTTATTTTATTTGTCCGAATTTATTTTTATTCGTGCTCGATTATTAATTTCTCTTGTGATTATGTGCTCATAACTGTCTAATTATCTAAATCAAGTAAATTTTAATATCGAGCCGAATTGTAAATTTATTTTTAATTGTCGACCGAACCGAGCGAGCGACCAAGTTGAACCGTTGGACCGAAGCCCGCGCCCGTGTAGCGTCCAAACCGCACCCGTGTGAAGCACCCGTCTGGCTCCTTCGGCCCGCCCGCGACCAAGCCTTCTACATGGCTTTTGGTTTGAATTTTAAATCACTCCAAACCAGCTCTTATCCCATAATCCTTGCCCCTTCGACCAGATTTTAAGGGGAAGTTATCACCCACTTTTCTTAGGTGATAAAAGGTAAGTCTCTCCCCTCTTTTCCTCACCTTTCTCTCGCTACTCTCGCTCCCTCTCTCTCTCAAAGCATCAGCCCTCCTCTCAAGCTCTCTCCCTCACTTTACTCTCGCTGGGATCCTCCTCGCCATCCGCTGCGACCAAGCGACGCCCGGAACGACGTGCGAGCTAGAAGTATTATTAGTTTTTTAGTTATATAATTAATTTAATGCCATGCAAAAATTCCTTAACCATTTTCTATAATAATAATAATACTAATAACAACAACAACAGTAATGATAAATATTATTATTATATTATATTTATAGATAATTAATTGGTCATGATCCCTCAAAGTAATAAAAAATATGTTATGTATTACAATTTATGCAATCAATATAGATATTCATATGTAGTTAAATGATTTGTATTATATATTGTTCATTTATTAATAATTAAACTTATAAGATGTGATATATACATATCTATTTTATAATTTTAATGTTATATATACATATAATTTATAATACTTTGTAATTTATATATGTGCATGTGCACAGGATCAACTACTAGTTAACTATAAATATAAGATAGGATGAATATTAATGTATGATTAATTTCTCACTAAAAATTATCAAAATAAGAGTCTTTTAGATACTTTATTTTTTTTTACAAAAATACTCAACCTTTTAGAGTAGTATAGATAATCTAATTATTTAATATCTAATTATGTCATAAAAAAAGCCCAAACAATACGTGGGTTTTTCTACCTAAATAGTGCTAAATCAAGTTTGCTGATTCTTGTCATCCGATGGACTTCCCTGTTTATCACAATTTCGTTGGACATTGGTACGTAATGCTAATATATATATATATATATAGAGAGAAGGGATCATATGAGAATGACTCTTAATGCAGGAAATAAGAATGATTATAGACCATTGGATCAGTACGATCAATGAACATGAATAAGTCAAAATTGAGTTACAAGGTCAAACATACAATGGCAAAATTGTAATTATAGCAATAAATAATGGACAAATAATTAGCTGGAAGGACACTTGGGTAATTGCACCAAAAAACCAAATAAGTGGGCCCCACCCAAAACTCTCCACCCACAATCCATCTCTCCTCTCTCCTCTCTACTATCTCCTGCCCGATCTATCTCTCCCTCTCTCACGTTCGGCCCTCCGGCCACCCGCCGGCGACTCACAGTCAAGTCGCAGGAGCACACAACCACCACAACAAGCCAACCAGTCATGTCGCCGCCGTCGACAGACCCGATGCCGCCACATCATCCGATTCCGGCAACCCTTCCAAATCTCACGGCAAGAATTTCCGACGGCCACAGCAATAGCCGCCGTCGACAAACCTCCACCTCGCCTCCGCCTTCCTCCACCAGTCCGCCGCTTCACGTCAGTCGCCCGGTCACAACAGCCTCGCCCCGCCTCTGTCATTCGCATCTGCCTCCGCCATCTCCAACATTCTTACAGTCGCAACAACATGCCCGTCGCCGCCACCGGATCTGCCACCAGCTCCGCCACTAACGTCGTCGTCGCCACCTGCAGTCAGAGCAACAGTCCACTGTGTCGCCGCCGCGGTACGCACCAGAGGAGTTGCAGTTCGTCAGCGCCGGCGAGAACCACCGCCGCCGTCGTCTCGTCGGCCCCCGTCCGCCGCCGCTCAGCCCGTCGCCTCGCAGATCCACCTTACCGTCGCCCGCCGTCACTCAACATCAGAGGATTGAATTGCACTTGGAATGAGATTTGTGCATTTTGGAATTTGGCCTTTTTTTTGAAAATTTGATATGTTTAGAGGATTGAATTGCAATTTTATAAATATTAATAAATTACAATTTAGGCCATGGGTTAAATTTATAATTTATGCAAATTCCAATACTTGCACATTAATGATATATAAATTGCACTTTAATGATACTTACATTGCACATTAATGCTATATAAAGTGCACATTAATATTTTATCTAACTTTTATTTAATTTGATTGAAAAATTAAAAATATTATTTTTCTATAATTTTGTCCGTCCGGTTATTTCGGTTACTTAAAAAAAAAATAAAGCTGACATCTTACAAAAAATAACTAAAATTTTAAAGGTAAATATATATAATTGATCCGATATAAATTAGAACACAAAAAACGAATTCAACTGGATTCCGTCGCTATAGTGCAATCGAACAGTCACTAATGTGCAATCTGTATAATACTAAAGTGCAATGTAACAGTCATTAATGTGTAATCAGTCTAAATTCACTAATGTGCAATCCGTATAATACTAAAGTGCAATCTGACAATCATAAATGTGCAATCAGTCTAACATTAACGCGCATTCCAAGTGCACTTATTTTTTTACACATAAATATATTTAGTATTTGTAATATTTTAGTTAATACCTTATTGAAATATTGTAATAATATTACAATATACATTTATTTTAAATAATCGATGTATAAATGTGAGGAATAAATCGTTTAATATATATTTAAAACATGTTTTTTATAAGGTGCAATGTGTTGTTTTATAAAGTGCAATAGTCTGCTATATAAAGTACGATAATATATAGTTCGATCGGTTATTTAAAACACGTTGTTTTATAAGGTGCAACGTGTTGTTCTATACAGTGCGATAATCTGTTATATAAAGTGCGATTTAAAACATGTTGTTTTATAAGGTGCAACGTACTGTTTTATAAAAATAAATTTAGTATTTATATTTTTTTTATTTAATATCTTATATTATCATTTGTTGAAAATAAATAATATATATAATATAAAAATAATATGTTTTATATAGTTTGTTCGCTTCTTTTAGTTGTTTTAATTTCAATCAAAGTTGTATATTTTAATTTCCATTTCTCACACTAAATAATGTGCATTTTATCTATATTAATTATGTATTTGTTAAATTTTCATTAAACTACACATTTGTCCCTTGAACTAAATTGAGATATAATAAAGTTATTTAAAATTGCACATAAATCCTTTAGATTTATCAAATTTACAAAAACATGCCCTAACCCTAAATCAAATAATTCACTGTCCAAATTCAGAAATTGGGGATCTTAAGAACCGAACACGTAAAGTTCTGAAATTGGGGCCAAATTACACAATTCTGCTCCACGTTGATGGCGCCGGCGGTACAGGAGGACGTTAATGGAGAGTAAGCGGCAGAGGTTGAGTCGGCGGCGGGGGACGTCGATGAACCGGAGCTGTCGGGCCGCGATGTTGAGGAGTGATGACGATGTCGACGACGGCGGCTGTGTCGGGACGAAAGCTCGCTCGTTGCGTTAATATCGTGTCGGGCGGCGAGTTTGCAGTGGGGCTGTGGCGGGACTGCTACTGGTTCTCGGGAGGCGGAGAGCGGCGGACATGGGATGAAGATTGGAGCTGTCGACCTCCGTGATGGAAATCCGACGGACCGGCGGTGCTGTAGCGACGGCCGCCGTAGAAATAGGAAGCCGGCGGGGGAAAGCATCCGACGGCGGCACCGGTGGCGGATCTTGTGATGGTCGGGTGACTCGGGTGAGATGCTGCTCTGTGTCTGTGCTTGTGTGTGTGTGTGTGTGTGAGAGAGAGAGAGAGAGAGAGTGATTGTTGTGTGTGCGTGTGTTTTTTCTTTTGTGTTTGTGTGTAACTGGTGTGTGTGCGCGTGTTTTGTGTGTGTTAGGTGTGTGGGGATGATGTGGCATGGTGATGTGTAATTGTAATTATCAAAATACCCTTAATGAAGATATAACTTTGACTTTATTTTTATCCATTAGATCATCTGATCTAATGGCTACGATTTATTCTCACTTCTCGCATTAAGAGTCATTCTCATGTGAACCCAACCCTATATATATATATATATATATATATATATATATATATATGTAAGGGATCAAATGAGAATAAGAGTTGGGGTGGGAAATAAGAATTAATAGGAATCGTTGGATCTGTCCAAACAATGGTTGAGATTAAATATTTCACACACCTAAATCAAATTTCACGCGGTGGCATAAGCGTAATTATAGCTCAACTTTATGGTGATGTTTATGTACCAGAAGTCACCACCGTAATTTCACGTAACAGGCTGGGATATACCCTTGTTCCGAACACATTGATTGCAAAATTAACTCAAGGGCGCATTTACTTCCTTCTTCAAACTTCTCTTCGGACAATGGAGGTGTGGCGACAATGGCGTCGGTTTCACCATTAACGTGAGGTTTTTGAGCCGATTTTCACTCTGATTTCCACCATTGATCAACGTTCAGGTGAGATCTTTCCAAATCTAGCGAGTTTGAGAAGTTTTATTACTATGGTATTCACGGAGATTTTTATTGTTCTGTTCACTATATTTTAAGGTCTTGCTATTAGTGGATTAGCTTGAAGAACACGAGATCTCGCATTCGAGGATGACAGGTTATATTGAGCATTATTGTACAATATTCATATATTGTTTAGATCTGGGTGTTGTTTGCTGAATTTTGTTGACTTGTTTGGACGAATTAGTTATAATTAAATTATTTAAGGTTAGTTCTTACTAGTTTCACATTGTTGATTTTTTTTTTCATTTTCTTTCAATCTTTCTAAATGGAGAGTCTGCGTTATGCACCGAGAGCTGATGGTACGGTTTTCTGTGAGTTTGTTGTCCTTTCTGTTGTGACTACAGGTTTATTCTTTTACAAACCAGAGCAAGTGGCTGTGATAAAAGTTTTAGTATGTTGGGTAGTTTTTAAAGTGTACTGTTCAGTTAATGTCTTTTGAGTCATAGCCTAAATTTCACATTGTTGAATTTTGGATTAGAGATGAATGTTGTGATTATAAGTTTGTGTACTCTTCAGTTAATGTCTTCAGTTAATGAATGCTGTGATTATAAGTTTATCACCAGGTTTTCTGGGAGCTGATTGTTATAGATAATAGGCTATATGCACCACATGAAGTTGTTGTCAAGAATCAAATATATTAACCAATTTTTTTTATTTTTATTCTTTTTTGTGTCCTATGACCTGTTTCTAACTCGTTCTCTCATTCTAGAAAGAATTTGTTCGTGTCTGATACATTAATATATCGATAGTTATCTGTGTACATGTTTTAAATTTGAGCTCGAATGTCAGAGTTTATCTGTCTATATAATAGTTATCGTGTATTGTGCAGGACTTAACAAAGAATCAAATGATCCGGTTGGTGGGAAATCTAGTGATAAAGGTCAGCACGTTATTCGTTTTAAGAGTGTTGTGATATATTTTTATTACATTTCATTCATGGCTGATGTTAATATGGTGATCTAGGTTCTCAATCAGTCGTCCAAAGTGTACCGGTTGGGACTCCAGGTGTCACACCCCGCCTGACTACTAGCTTTGAAAACTCAGAGTAAAATTTTCGTTTTTATTTTCGAAAGAACGTGCGAGCAGGGTTTTCGAAAATACTGACTTATTGCCGGATGTGGCAGATAAAAACTTAAACTGAACTTGGGCTTGCCCACAGACATAATAAAAACATGCAACCAGACTGTCCGCTCGCGGATTATGGAATTATACATGCATAGTCTGTACTGTCTCGCACTGTCTAGAAAAACTCGCTGGCGGAAGCATCCGAAATACGAATACATAACATGCGTACATAAACTGAATAAAATACACATGATCATAAATCTAGGACATAAAAATGCTGGTAAAATATGTCCGACTCTCATGACCACGCTGCGCCACATCTGTGCTCATCCGACACGCTCGACTCCGTCTCCTGAAACACACAATGGGGGCGTGAGCAAACCACTATGCTCCGCAAAGACCAGTACTGAACAAAACATCATCTATAATAACGTATCATGAAACATAAATATATAAGAGCTGAAACTGTAAACTGATCTCTGATGTCTGTTCTGATATGTTGTCAAAAGACCCTCGGCCGTAGCCGCTCGTGTGCACACGCCGATGGGGTATAAAGGGCCTCGCCCCTCCCAACGGTCAACAGGTGGGTATAAAGGCCTCGGCCACCCAACCCGGAACTAAACTGTCTCAAACATACCTCTGCCATGATACAGATATTATCTATGATGTGACATCCAGTACATGACCCCCACCTGAAAACTTGAAATCTAGTATGCAAGTGCGGAAGCTGGAGTAGCGGTCGGAGGCTCGACTCTCCTTAGGCTCGGTTAGAATGGGAAAAATGGTGCTAGGACTCGAAATGGCTTGGTACGGCTTTGAATGATTTATCTCGAGTTGGCGTGTGATTTGGCCGAGCCTTTTGAACTCCCAAGACTTAGAAAAATCTAAGGAATGCTTAGATGTTGCTAAGCCTCGAGAGAAAATGGCTGGAACACGAGGTGGCTGCCTTCTCTCCTTCCCCGGGGCGCGCGCGCGGGCAGCAGGGCTGGTAGCTTTGCTCTCGGTTTTCTCCTCCCTTCTCACTATTTTTCTCGAGCTCCAAATTGTGTAAGAGCTTAAAATGGACTAAGGGAGGGGTCTTAAATAGGTGTTGAGAGCGGAGCTTACTATGTTGGTCAACGGAGCCAAATTAAGTGGATTTCACCACATCACATGCATGGGGACTTGCGGATGTTGGGGCATCTTTTAGCACGGTTTTTGGAGATCATTTGGTGGTATTTAAAGAGTATTATACTGAGGAAAAACAGGTCTGGTCGGGCATCCAAAATGGTGGGGGACAAGGATAAACTTCCTTGATTAAAATAATGGTGGCACATGCTCCATTGGCTTAGGCACTAATTGATTCTCCTTAAACATTGCTTAGGGTAACTTAAGCTTAATTTGTCCCACATTAAGTCCTAATTACACGCCTGAGTTGGGCCATGAGGAAAGTGGGCCGAAAAATGGTGTTTTGGGCTTATGAAGTTGGGCTGGCAGGGCTGTCGCTGGGCCTGCTGGGCGCGGCACTGGGCCCTGGGCGCGAGGGGCGCGGGCTGGGCGCGAGGGCCTGCTGGCTGGGCGCGGGAAGTGGGCTGCTCGCGCGTGGAGGCTCCCTTGGGCCGATCATGGGACTTCTCTTGAAACCAAACACTTAGAAAAATTTTGCAACATGATACTAAGGCTTAGGACAAGCCTTGGGCTCGGTGGCATTTTCCCGGGCGCGGCTCGAGGCGCGGGTGCGGGACTCGGCACGAGCGGCTCGGGTAAGGACTAGGGCTCGGTTAAAATGATCAATACTTATACTTTGATGTTATTATACACTTAGAAAAATATTCTAAGTATAAAAATACCAATACTCGGCTATGCTCGGGATTTACCCGAAAGTTTACTCGGAACCACACTAGGGTTCGGAGTCGATAAATTCTCGAATTGACTTGCTATTATTTACCAACCCAAATTAATGTATTAATCTTAACTTATACTTGAGATAGAATTATTCAAAGAGTAATTTATCATGGTTGAGCATTTAGCATAAATAATATAACTCGATAATTTCTGAACTTACGATTTCACTTATAGTCGAGCAATGAAACCGTTCTTATTCTTATTATTGTTTTGGGGCGTTACAACCTATCCTACTTAAAATATTTCCGTCCTCGGAAATACAAAACTAAGGTTCTAGGCCAGAACTCCTACTACATAACTATATACATCAAAACATAAAAATAGAAAGTACATATATGTACAAGTGAAAATCTCAAAACTCAAAATTTGGTTAACGAGCTCTGATCTCGGCCTCCCTCTCCCAAGTGGCTTCCGACTCGTCGTGGCGACTCCAGCAAACTTTGACAAGTTCTATATCTCTGTTCCTCAGCCGACGGACCTTTCGGTCCAGAACTGCTACCGGCTGCTCATCATACGTCAGGTTCTGCCCGACCTCTAGCCCGTCAAAGTTCACTATGTGGCTTGGGTCATACACGTACTTCCTCAACATCGACACATGGAAGACGTTGTGTACACCCGAGAGCTCTGGGGGTAATGCCAGACGATAGGCGGTGACACCAACTCGTTCGAGAATCTCAAAGGGCCCTATAAATCGGGGCTGCAGCTTCCCCCTCTTCCCGAATCGGACAACGCCCTTCATCGACGTGACCTTCAGGAACGCCTTATCTCCCTGCTCAAACTCAAGTTCCCTTCTACGCTTGTTAGCGTAGGCCTTCTGTCGGCTCTGAGCCTCTCTCAATCTCTCTCGAATCTCGGCGACCTTCTGCACTGTGTCCTCGATCAACTTGGGACCGAGAACCTGCTTCTCGCCAACCTCATCCCAATAAAGGGGTGAGCGGCACTTGCGACCGTATAAAGCTTCGAACGGCGCCATCTTGATCGACGACTGGTAACTGTTGTTATAGGCAAACTCCACAGTGGGTATCAACTGCTCCCACGAACCACCATGCTCTAGGACACAAGCTCGGAGCATGTCCTCAAGCGTCTGGATGGTTCGTTCTGACTGGCCGTCGGTCTGTGGATGATAGGCGGAGCTAAACTTCAACTTCGTCCCCATGGACTCGTTCAGACTCTCTCAAAAATGGCCGGTAAACCGGGGATCTCTATCTGATACAATCTCGGCTGGGACGCCGTGGAGTCGAACGATTCCCTGGAGATACACATCGGCTAGCTGCTACATGGACATGTCCATCCTGACAGGCATGAAATGGGCCGACTTCGTCAGTCGATCCACAACTACCCATACTGCGTCATGATGCTTGGCCGACATCGGCAAATCCGTGACAAAGTCCATGGTCAACTTCTCCCCCTTCCACTGCGGAATCTCTAAAGGCTGTAAGAGACCCGGTGGAACCTTGCGCTCAGCTTTCCCTTGTTGGCAGATCAGACACTTCTCAACAAACTCGGCGACATCTCTCTTCATCCCCTTCCACCAGAAGGACCTTTTCAGGTCGTGATACATCTTTGTGCTACCGGGGTGCGCCAAGTAAGGAGCACTATGCGCCTCAGTCAAGATTTCCTTCTTCAGGGCCTCAACATTTGGCACAACGATCCTCCCCTTGTACTCCAAGGCACCATCTGTGCCTCGGTAGAAACCCTCAACTCCTCCGGCATGAATCTTCGCCCCCATCGAGCGAATGAACTCGTCGAAGGCTTGATCCCGCCGGATCCTGTCTCGCAACGTGGGCCACATTCTCATCGCTCGAATACCTCCCACAACTGGCAACTTGGGAGGTGATTCGACCACCTCTAGCTGCATCCGAGCGAACTCATGAATCAACTGACGCTGCTGAGTGATCATACAGGTCAGCTCGCCCTTTCCCTTCCGGCTGAGGGCGTCAGCTACTACGTTCGCTTTACCCGGATGATAGTTGATGGTACAGTCATAATCTTTCACCAGCTCCAACCATCGCCGCTGGCGCATGTTGAGCTCCTTCTGGGTGAAGATATACTGTAAGCTCTTGTGGTCTGTATAAATCTCGCAGTGGCCCCCGTACAAATAGTGCCTCCAGATCTTCAGGGCGTGAACCACTGCTGCCAACTCAAGATCGTGAGTCGGGTAGTTCACCTCGTGCGGCTTTAGCTGACGGGAAGCATAAGCCACAACCCTGCCGTCTTGCATCAAAACGCAGCCTAGACCCTGCTTCGAGGCATCACTATAGATAGTGAAACCCTGTGTGGGGTCCGGGATGGTCAACACGGGTGCCGTCGTAAGCCTCGCTTTGAGCTCCTGGAAGCTCGACTCGCAACGACTATCCCACTCAAATTTCACCGACTTCCTCGTCAGACGAGACAAGGGCAGGGCAATCTTCGAAAACCCCTCGATGAAGCGTCTATAATAGCCTGCCAAACCGAGAAAACTCCGAACCTCGGTGGCATTTCTCGGCGTCGACCAGTTCCTAACGGCTTCAATCTTGCTCGGGTCAACCTCAATCCCTCTGGAGGTGACAATGTGGCCTAGAAAAGCCACTCGGTCAAGCCAAAATTCGCATTTGGAGAACTTGGCGTACAACTTCTCACGCCTAAGAGTCTCCAAAACTGTCCTCAGGTGCTCCTCATGCTGCTCCGGGCTGCTGGAATAGACCAAAATGTCATCAATGAAGACGATGACAAACTGGTCCAGGAATGGATGGAAGACACGGTTCATGAGATCCATGAATACCGCTGGCGCATTGCTCAAGCCAAACGGCATCACAACGAACTCATAATGGCCGTATCGGGTTCTGAAAGCAGTCTTGGCCACATCGGCCTCTCTGATCTTCAGCTGATGGTAGCCAGAGCGGAGATCGATCTTGGAAAAGACGCTGGCTCCCCTCAGCTGATCGAATAAATCCTCAATTCTGGGAAGCGGATACTTGTTCTTCACCGTCAACCGGTTCAAATCCCAGTAGTCGATGCACATCCTCATAGACCCATCCTTCTTCTTGACAAAGAGGACAGGGGCTCCCCAAGGTGATACGCTCGGTCGGATGAAACCGAGACTCAAAAGCTCCTGAATCTGAGCCTTCAACTCCTGAAGCTCTTTCGGCGCCATGCAATACGGCGCTTTCGACACTGGTCCCGCTCCGGGGACCAAGTCGATGGTGAACTCCACCTGGCGATTAGGTGGTCCTCCCGGGAGCTGATCGGGAAAAACGTCCACAAACTCTCGGACAATGGGCATATCTCCGGGAGACAGCTTCTCCGAAGACTCCCCAATGATATTGACAAGAAATCCCTGACAATCCTCTCGCTGCATGTACTTCGTCGCTTTCGCCATGGAAATAACGCGCGGCAAAGTTCGAGACTTCGTCCCGAAAAACGTGATGTGGTCTCCCTCAGATAAGTGTAGCGTCACCTCCCGGTCGCGACAACGGATGTCAGCACGGTACCTCGTCAACCAATCCATGCCGAGAATCAAGTCAAAGTCATTCATATCGATCACAAAAGCGTCTATGACTAGAATTCGGCCTCTGATATCGATGCTAAGGTTCTTGGCCAGGGAACTCGTAACTATCTTCCTTCCCGATGCGAGACTGATCTCGAGAGGGTCGACAGTACTCACTCCCTGGGCTCCTAAGGCAGATAAACACTTGGCCGAGACGAACGAATGTGTCGCCCCGGTATCGAATAAAGCGAAGATTGGAGTATGGAACAAGGACAACATGCCAGACATGGTACCTGGCTGCTCTGCGGCATGCTCCTGGTCGAGTGCGTAAATATGAGCGGGTGCTCCACGCTGCTGCTGCTGTCCTGGGGGTCTCTGGGCTAGCTGTCTGGGTGCTGGCTGCCTTTGAGCTGGCTGTCTCGGGGCTGGTGGTCTCTGGTCCTGCTGTGGCTGAGGGCGGTCTGGGCAATCTCTGATACGGTGGCCTGGGCGGCGGCAATGGAAGCATATATTCTGCCCGGCAAGACACTCCCCGCGGTGCGGACGTCCGCAGGTAGCACATGCCGGCAGGTCCTGTCGGGCTGGCTGGCCTCCCTGAGCTGGGCCTCTCTGTCTGCGGTTCCTCTTGTCCTTGCGACCGTCCCACTTTTTCTTGTTCGTCTGCTGAGCTGGCTGGGGTGGCGGAATAGCGGCTGGCTGTCTAGCTGGTGGCTGGGCACGGGCGTCTCTCAGAATGCACACCTCAATCTGCTGAGCACGCTCAACAGTCTCGGCGTAGTCAAGGAAACCATTGCTGGTGATCAAGAGTCTGATGTTGCTCCTCAAACCATCGAGGAACTGTGCCGCTTTCTTCTCCTCCGTATCAACAAGATGCAAAGCAAAGGCACTCTTACGAGCGAACTCGCGCTCGTACTCGTTCACTGAACGCTCACCCTGCTGAAGAGCGGCAAACTCCCGTGCCATCCTCTGCTTGAAATGGCGAGGATAGAACGTGTCCTCCAGTATCGTCTTAAACTGAGCCCATCTCATAGCATCACGCTCATCCTCGGTGCGTAGACGCCAATAATCCTCCCACCAGTCTCCGGCGGCTCCTTCTATCTGCAGTTCGGCGCACGCCATCTTGTGCGCCTCAGAAATCCCCATACTACGAAAGATCCTCTCCATTTTCCAGATCCACTCGGCCACGGCTAACGGGCCACTCTCCCCAGTGAAACGGGGCGGATCATAGGTACGGAATCGGCTGACCACAACAGCCTGGTCCTGCTCAACTGGTGTCTATGGATCTCTACGCGGTGCCATTCTGAAATTCTGGAAACGCTTGAATTGATTAGTATAGCCGATTAAGAAATAGCCATACTACTCTTGAAATAATAAAGAAATAATATCCGAAAACACCTAGCTTGGCTAGAGTTCCGGTATACTTAAACTTTCTATGTTCTGGCTCGTACTAGACTTATGACTTAGTCTAGAGTCCTTGGACTTAACTGTTTTAGAGTCCTGTCTAGAGTTCGTGTCTTAGCTTATCTTTCTAGAGTTCTCCATCTAGAGTTCTTTCTTTTCTTATAGGAGGATAGTTATCTAGGCCCCATACTTGAACTGAATTTAGCACTTGCAAAACTTAAACTGAGTCAGGTGACTTACCTCGGAATCAGCGCGGATGAGCGTGGCGTGGTCATGCGTTTTCTAATCTTTGGAAGTATACAGAAACGCAAATCTGCGCTCTGATACCACCTTCTGTCACACCCCGCCTGACTACTAGCTTTGAAAACTCAGAGTAAAATTTTCGTTTTTATTTTCGAAAGAACGTGCGAGCAGGGTTTTCGAAAATACTGACTTATTGCGGGATGTGGCAGATAAAAACTTAAACTGAACTTGGGCTTGCCCACAGACATAATAAAAACATGCAACCAGACTGTCCGCTCGCGGATTATGTAATTATACATGCATAGTCTGTACTGTCTCGCACTGTCTAGAAAAACTCGCTGGCGGAAGCATCCGAAATACGAATACATAACATGCGTACATAAATTGAATAAAATACACATGATCATAAATCTAGGACATAAAAATGCTGGTAAAATATGTCCGACTCTCATGACCACGCTGCGCCACATCTGTGCTCATCCGACACGCTCGACTCCGTCTCCTGAAAAACACAATGGGGGCGTGAGCAAACCACTATGCTCCGCAAAGACCAGTACTGAACAAAACATCATCTATAATAACGTATCATGAAACATAAATATATAAGAGCTGAAACTGTAAACTGATCTCTGATGTCTGTTCTGATCTGTGGTCAAAAGACCCTCGGCCGTAGCCGCTCGTGTGCACACGCCGATGGGGTATAAAGGGCCTCGCGCCTCCCAATGGTCATCAGGTGGGTATAAAGGCCTCAGCCACCCAACCCGGAACTAAACTGTCTCAAACATACCTCTGCCATGATACAGATATTATCTATGATGTGACATCCAGTACATGACCCCCACCTGAAAACTTGAAATCTGGTATTCAAGTGCGGAAGCTGGAGTAGCGGTCGGAGGCTCGACTCTCCTTAGGCTCGGTTAGAATGGGAAAAATGGTGTTAGGGCTCGAAATGGCTTGGTACGGCTTTGAATGATTTATCTCGAGTTGGTGTGTGATTTGGCCGAGCCTTTTGAACTCCCAAGACTTAGAAAAATCTGAGGAATGCTTAGATGCTGCTAAGCCTCGGGAGAAAATGGCTGGAACACGAGGTGGCTGCCTTCTCTCCTTCCCCGGGGCGCGCGCGCGGGCAGCAGGGCTGGTAGCTTTGCTCTCGGTTTTCTCCTCCCTCCTCACTATTTTTCTCGAGCTCCAAATTGTGTAAGAGCTTAAAATGGACTAAGGGAGGGGTCTTAAATAGGTGTTGAGGGCGGAGCTTACTATGTTGGTCAAGGGAGCCAAATTAAGTGGATTTCACCACATCACATGCATGGGGACTTGAGGATGTTGGGACATCTTTTAGCACGGTTTTTGGAGAGCATTTTGTGGTATTTAAAGAGTATTATACTGAGGAAAAACAGGCCTGGTCGGGCATCCAAAATGGTGGGGGACAAGGACAAACTTCCTTGATTAAAATAATGGTGGCACATGCTCCATTGGCTTAGGCACTAATTGATTCTCCTTAAACATTGCTTAGGGTAACTTAAGCTTAATTTGTCCCACATTAAGTCCTAATTACATGCCTGAGTTGGGCCATGAGGAAAGTGGGCCAAAAAATGGTGTTTTGGGCTTATGAAGTTGGGCTGGCAGGGCTGTCGCTGGGCCTGCTGGGCGCGGCACTGGGCCCTGGGCGCGAGGGGCGCGGGCTGGGCGCGGAAAGTGGGCTGCTCGCGCGTGGAGGCTCCCTTGGGCCGATCATGGGACTTCTCTTGAAACCAAACACTTAGAAAAATTTTGCAACATGATACTAAGGCTTAGGACAAGCCTTAGGCTCGGTAGCATTTTCCCGGGCGCGGCTCGAGGCGCGGGTGCGGGACTCGGCACGAGCGGCTCGGGTAAGGACTAGGGCTCGGTTAAAATGATCAATACTTATACTTTGATGTTATTATACACTTAGAAAAATATTCTAAGTATAAAAATACTAATACTTGGCTATGCTCGGGATTTACCCGAAAGTTTACTCGGAACCAAACTAGGGTTCGGAGTCGATAAATTCTTGAATTGACTTGCTATTATTTACCAACCCAAATTAATGGATTAATCTTAACTTATACTTGAGATAAAATTATTCAAAGAATAATTTATCATGGTTGAGCATTTAGCATAAATAATATAACTCGATAATTTCTGAACTTACGGATTTCACTTATAGTCGAGCAGTGAAACCGTTCTTATTCTTATTATTGTTTTGGGGCGTTACACCAGGTATATTGTTCTAGTATGTTCCATGAATGTATTGTTCCATTTTTTGTTTTATTGTGATCTTAACTTTTGTGCCATCATTAGTGACACGAAGTCGTACGAGTTTAAATTCGTCACAACAAACCCCTGTAGCACAAGAGGCTGTAGCACAAGATGTTGAACACACACAGGGAGGTACTCACGTGTTTATTATTCATATTGATAGGGTGCGTTTATTATGTGTACATTTCATTTCACTACGTGATTTTAATTTGCAGCTATCAATCAGACCAGTGATGCGTCGAAACAATATGATAGACGCCGTAAACCTGCAAATACGTCTGGCCAATCCAACAGTGATGACTTCGTTGACGACGTTTAACGGTTGAATCGCAATAACATGTGGTGACACAAGATGGTATACTCATTCTCCATTGTTTGTATCCATATGATGTGTTCATGCATTGTGCCTTAGACCATATCACGCTCATTCAAACTAATTATGTATTCCTACACGTGTTCTTTAGTTAATGCGGGTTTAGCTCTTAAATATGTTTAGGTGTTAGTTGTTGCAATTTATGAATCGAGCTTCATCAAAAGTTACAGCCTATATGTAAGTAGCTGATAATGAAATCTTAATATACACGAGCACTTAAAATTTAAAAAAGTTCAAATTTCCTATTAACCTCATTCTAGTCTTAACAACTGTGCACTCATACCATTTATTGTCATGCACCTTTCGTTAACTCGCAGCAAGATAGCGTACAGCCGTTGTACCCCAACAGGCTGAGGATTGTGGGAAGCGTGCAAAAATAGTCAGACCGCCGGAAACCAATGATGCACAGCAAACGAAACGTTGTACCGAGGGAGAAAATATCGGGGCAGAAACCGATGATGCATTCCCGACCATCCACACAAGAACGTCACCAGCCATATTCGTGAAGGCGGTGTCCAGTTTGTCCGAAGACCAGAAACGTGTAGTTCGCGAGATGGGATTTGGATGCTTGCTCGATTTGATGATAACAACAACCCCAGCCAAAATAGGATACTGGCTGGTCGATAATTTCAACCATATGGACCGAAAGCTGCAATTGTATGAGGGGGAAAAGGTCCACGTGAAGGAGAATGATATGTACAGTGTGTTGGGGCTGCCCCATGGATCTATCGAGATCGCGAACAGGAAGAAAAAGATGGAGTCGGGAGTGTTACATGAATGGACTGACATGTATGGTGTCAGTGTTGCCACCAAAATCACAGCTACCAAGGTGTTGGAGATGATTCAAAATTGTGAGAGAAGCGACGATTGGTTAGAGCGTCACTTTGTTGTTCTCATGGTTACGTGTCTCTTCGAGAGTTCCCTGAATGGCGTGGCAAACTTGCACGCAGTTCACTTGCTCGATAATTTGTCGAACGTGAGCAAGATGAATTGGTGTTCATACTTCATTCGATGTCTGGTGGGTGCTAAAAAGGCGTGGAATGCCAATTGAAAATGCAAAAATTTCACCGGCCCACTTCTATTTCTGACGGTTAGTGCATTCAATCCTCGGTGACGTTTACTTTATGTAATTCCTTAAATTTATTTCGACGATCCACAATGACTGATGTATCGATTTCCCACTCTTTATTTTTATTTTTTTTATTTGTACTTATTGTTTTACTTTGTTTGTGCAGTTGTTTTATGTCGACAAGGTGGTGCTATCGTTTAGAACCGTAACAAGGTCACTACCGATTTTCAAATCATGGAAACATTATGCTGAAAGCGAGAGAGCGGGATGAGAAGGTGGCTGGTGCATTTGGGAGAGGATATGTGGATGACGATGTATATGTGGATGATGCTCGTCACCGCACCGAAATAGACGTTGGCAGTCCCAATGGCAACGACATGAACCGTGCATCGAAACTCAATGTCCAGGTAAATATACATATTAGTCTATTTTACTGTGTGACTATTTTTTTATTTTATTTTTTTTATTATTATTATTATTTTTTTTTTTTGGCATGTTATGCTTATGATATTATATTTGTTGCAACCATTAGCAATCAATGGTGCGATAGTTGTAGTAGTTATGTGCAATCGGGCTCTTTATATATATACAATGTGATAGGTGTTTGTGAAACGTGTATTTGGCGCAACAGTCGCAGAACATTTGTGCAATATGTGTAGTTATTTGGTGCATCCTGATACTGTTGGATCCATATGTTGTTGTATGACTTATTTTTGCATCCTATGAGTGACATTCTTGTATTTTTACACGTTTAACTGATTTGTTTTACCCTTTTATTTTTTTTTTTTTTTCAGGCGTTTATGTAGGAATTCGCATCAAAGACACGTGTTTCTTGCCACGGCCGGCATTGAAATTATACAATTGGTTGAGAATGCACCGCGAGACCTGTTGGATGACGAGAATTTCACGAAAATGCAAGGTGCGGCACAGAAGCTGCTTGGGATTTGCAATGAAGATTCTAAAGGGAAGGGCAAACAAGTATGTCTGATCAACCTAGCCAGCATGCGACTCGTGATGATGAACCACCCTTTAAGGCCCCAACTCAGATTGTTGATGACGATTTCTGGAATGATCCCGAGAACATAGCTGCCATAGATGCACTCGTTGATGTTGTTGCACGTCGTGACCGTTTCAAAGGATGCACTGCGAGGGCCCCAGCTACAGCTTGGGATTGGGTCTTTCGTCGGATGAAGAGGAAGATGACATGGATATAGATCGCCGTCATACTACTCCTCAACACATGAGCGCTGGACATCACGTAGACGAAGTCGCTGTCGGAGAGCCTTCCACTGTACATGTGTCATCCGGTATTTTGTTTGAGTTTATCATTTCACGTTTATAACTAAATCATCTGATTGTTGTTGTATATACGTGTTTAATGACTTATATTTTGTATTTTGTCATTTTTTTTTGGTCAAGCTGATTGTGATGCGGTGGTTAATGAACTGGTCGTTGATAGGGGTCATGCTTGTGTGCAAGGTATGTACCGTATATATTTTATATATCTGGGTCTTTATTATACTGTCCGTTGTGATTGTAATTAAATTTTATTTTTTTATGTGTTGAATAGGTGCTGGTGGTGATACGATTGTTGATGTTAGTGTTGTTGACGTTGGAAGACCAAAAAGGAGTCCAAAGTTATCCAACTTCCTTAAATCCCCTTTCAAACTGAGGTGTATTGATGTGGTTAAAAAACTCGACAGACAGGAAAATATGGTCGTTAATTGGGTTCTGCATAAAGCTCATGAGTAAGATATATGTTGCGCCATAGCGTTATTTTTTTTTCTTTAATCAACTTTATTGTCCAGTGTAATTATATATTCCGTTTTTACTGTGTGCTGATAATATTTTATGCACAGTGATGTGATTATACATCAGTCTCTGTCCCTTGAGTATATTGTGAAGAGGGATGTGGTGGCATGTTTGGCACCGAATATGCCAATCAACGAGGCACTTATTGATCTGTGGGCTCGTATAATGAACTGCAATGAGAAGATCGGGAGTCGTGGTTCAGTACCGTGTTTCTTTGCAACCACGCATCCGTGTAATGAGATGCATCGTCATATATTTTGGTGTATTAGAAGCATACTTATGATTTTGTTTCAATAATGCTTACTATAAAATTTTGTGAATCACAACTTTTTTTTATGGGAAAGAGAAAGAAGGATGTAAGTTACAAGAAGTTTGTGGAGATGCTAGATGCAGATATTAATCGAATGTGTGTCTACCACCGGAAGAAAGTTTCAATGGTATCCCAATTTATTGCATTTCAGTTCTTGATCATGACGTGCAACATTACATTATAGTTTTTTTTTTCTTTGTTTGAATTACAGTACATGTTCCTCGTACACTCTGGTGGCTTTAGTGGGTTGATTTGTATTTTGTCGGACACTTGGAAGATACATATCCTAGATAGTGCCTGCTTCTGTAAAGACGCCTCCATCAAGAAATCCGTCACGTCGCATGTTAGGATTTTGGTAACAACTATCTCCACTTGTAGAAAGTTAACTTATTTTTTTATCACGTGATGCGGGTGTTTTGTCTTTGTTCTTTCTATTTTTTTTATTCATATATATGTATATATATACATATATATATATATATATTATTGCTTTCTTTTTTTTTCTTGTTTTTTGTTGTTTTCATTTTGTTTTAAATGTTAGCGTGTATATTTGTTGCAGCAACAATCACTTGCGAAGTACATGGCACAAATGAGTATAACGAAATCGCCAAATCGGTCGCTCTCTGGATTCCGGACATCATTGATTTGCCTTGGACTGAAGGTGTCGACGATGTAGATGTCGGCGTCGTAACAATGCATCACATGGAGACATTCAAAGGACGTCTTACGAAAGGCTGGAACCCGGATGTGAAGAAGGCTGACAAGAGGCAGATCGACCTCATGAGGAAGCGTTACTGCTACGTCATTCGTTTGCTCTATACAACAAGGTGAAAGACGATAACCTCGTTGAATCAAAGAGGTCTCCAATGAAGAAAGGCGGTGTTGTGTGATGTGTCGTATGGGTCGTTTGTTGTTTACACCCGTTAGACATATTGTTGCCATGTTTTGGTTTATTACATATGCGTGTAGGACCTAACGTTTGGTACGTCCGTTGCTAGATGTTTATTTCTAGCACTATGGTTTTGGATGACTATTCTAGTAGTTTGTTATGATTTGTTTTTGTCGATTTTGGTATGTTAACACAAAAATATATATTGTTTCTTTTGTTTTATGGTGGTTGAACGATGCGATGCAGTTATAAAATATTATGTAGAACAGGTTTCCGATTCAAGGTTTGTGGATTATTGGACATAGCTATTGACGTTAATTTGTGGAGTGGGTCGATAAAGTGCGACATTACAGTCTGTAAAGTGCAACGACCTATAATATATTGTGCAATGTGACTGCATATAAAGTGCATTAGCGTTGCATATACAGGAGAAATGCGTATGTGCGATATTACATTATGTAAAGTGCAACGGCGTGTTCTATATCGTGTAATGAGACTATATATAAAGTGCAGTAATGTAGTATATACATAAAAAATGCTTGTGTTGCCAGACGTTTGGTTGTTGCGATGTCGATTTGTTGCAACTACATCTAAGTCTTGTGTATTTTCAACAGCAAATACGTATTTGCATTAGGTCGTTATAGCGAATGATCTTGTAAATGCGTAAATACACAATTTTGTACACTATAAACTTCTTTAAGATTCGTATGGTATCAACACTTGATCGAAATGCCAATCGGCACAATTCACGCATCGACTACATATGTCATATCGTACCACGTGCTTTTACCGACTATTATTCACGAATTGCAATCACATTCGATGAAAAAAGGTTCAACGCTATTGTAATGCCCCGTTGAAATATGGAATTTTGAGAATTATTTATTATTATTATTATTAGTTATATTTATTTGTTGTTGTTATTACTATTGAATGCTATAAATTATTAATTGTCTAATATGATTTATTTGTCAAATTGCTTAATTGTCTAAATATTAATTAATTGCCTAATTGTCTAAGTGTTATTAATATATTTAAAATGTGTAATTGTATTTTCACTAATATTATTATTATTATATAAATTAAATTGTGTGTATTATAAATATATATTATATTCAGTTTATTTATGTGGCGATTTATCGAGCCCGAGAAGAAGAACCGTATTAACGCTACGACTAGTCAGGCCCGAGAGCCGAATCATTTCATTGAACCAGCCCGACCCGCGAGCCCGTCAAACCGAACCGGCCCGCTAAAGTGTGTCTTCTGGATCAAGACAATAACCCTAAGCCTTATGTATTTTTGTCTCGATCATATCAGATCAATATCATACCTGCAGCTTCTCCTCTTCTCTCTTCTCGATCGCGGCTTGGACAAACAGAGAGAACTCTCTCTCGTGATTTTGGTCGACCATCGTCGCCAATCCCTCCCATCTCCGATCACCCCCCATCATCATCTATCGCCATCATCACCTTCCCTCCGTCATCACCATCCTGTCATCATCCTCTGATCGCTGCCAATCCTGCACCATCACCAACAGATCGCGAGTTCTCCCTCCGTGAAGCTTTTACGGCCAGCCACCTACACAACGACGACCCCGACGATCTCTTATGTCCGCGAGTCCCGTCACGCCGCAACCTCCGTCGCAAACCAAAAGCTCCTCCGCGACCCTCTGCCAACGCAAGCAGGCCCGTTTTTCCGATCTCCACCATTGTCGTCGACCTGCAACTCCGACAACCGGTTGTAGCCCTGCTCCGCCGCGAGCCACCAGACACCGTGAATGTAACACCCCACTTTATTTTAAAGGATTTATCGAATTTATTTAATAAAAATCACAATAAATTTTTCGCAAACTTTAATTTAATTAAATACTCAGTGGGCGCTACTCAAATTTACCATAAGCCTTTAACCAAAAATGCAAACGTATCAATAAAGACAACATGCACGAATAATAAATCATAAACCAAACTGGCATTCATTAAGTTCCAAATCATAAAGATAATTCACAATTCCAAGTTCAAAACGACACAGTCATAATATCTTAACATAAATGAGCGGAAGCAAATAAATAAGCGATAAATAAAAGCATGACCACCACCCGTCTTGTCTCGTCACCCGCCGACTGCTTAACCTGCATCAGTTACGAGCAGGTGGGAGTGAGTACAGTTAACTATCGTACTCACACTATGCATATGAATAACATAATAATGGTATGGTCGCAGCATGAACATAAACAATAAAATCATGTCACATCTCTAGCCACATCAATGACTATAGTCTCATCAAAGACTCACTCATGTACATCTATGCTCATCAAAGCTAAGCCATGCCATATCAGTGAAACATGGGAGTGCGTGCCACATCAATGACACGGCCTTCTCATAGGTCTTAATGAGATTTACCTCACTGGGTAACCGTATCTTATCATACGGGGACAACCGTATCGATGGCCATCAAGCTCACATCGATAGGCTACATGTTCATTTTCATACATAGATCACACCAAACTTTTATCATAAATAAATCACACATATGCATAGATAATTTTTGAATAACCCACCTGGATTCCGGATTGATAATAACTCAAAGCAATTGGTAGTAGGTCGAGGCTGGACTCCTCAATTACCTACATTATGTCAAGATCCTACAATGAATATCTATCTTGACTTTAATCGAAAATCACAAAAGCAGACCTAGTCGAACTTGTTTCGACTAAGTAGTTCGTGAAGTCCTGTGGAATTGGAACACTAAAACTCAGCTCTTAACTTGATCAAAACACATACACCAGATCATATAAATCCATCTGAGGATTGACCAAGTCAAACTCACATAAAAACTAAAAGCAAGTCGATTCCCAAAATTTCATAAAAAATCATGTTCGGAAATAGAAATCATTTAATCGCATGAAAATAGATGGCCAAGCTACCCTACGAATTAAGCTCTGAAAATTTACCCAAAATTTCATCTTCCAGCAACATGTAAAACCACAAAGTTTCAGCTTTAAACTCAAAATACCCTATTTTATAAAATTCAAACAGTAATTCAGCAAAAAGGGCACATTAATTCATACTCAGATCTAATGAATGCAACTGAACCTGAAAATTTTACATAGCAACATACAGTATGCCAAAGTCCACTTATAAAAATTTCAGCCTTAAATGATATCTGCTGATATTTTTAAAAATTCAAACGAGCAACAGCAGTTTATCAAATTTAAACCCAAAATGAAACCAAACGGACTCTACAAATTCCCATATTTTACAAACATGATCAAACACCTAAAATATGACTCTCAGTAAAATTTCAGAATTTTCCATGCAGTAACCGATTTTTAAAAATTCAAACAATATTTCTGCAGATTCAATAAATAAAATATTTACCACATTAAATCAACTCCAAAAATTCTAAAACTTTAACACAGCATATAAACACATCAGAGGCACAACATATCAAAATTTCAGCTCATTTGAATCACGAACCAATTTATTAAGCATTAACCACTATTCTGATCAGAATTCACTTTAATTATTAAAAATAGCTACAGGCCTCTAAAAATTATGAAATTTTTACACGAGGCTGGAAATGAACAGATAACATATCCCTCAAAATTTCAAGTCATTTCGAACATTGTGCGATTTTTAATAATTCAAACACCAAAACAGCGACACATAAGCTCGACAATCTAACAATTAATTCATAACACGAAATTTCTCGTCCGAGGCCTTCCCATAAGGCCAAGGACTCGACTTCGTTCCAATATCCACTGACTTACATGAGTTTCGAGGCCTCGTTCGATTTCTCATAATCGAAGAGATCCCGAACAACACGATTACACATAAAATCACGACTTCACGAAATATCACATTGATCACATTCGCACAATATACACATCTCGCATAACAAATCGCAAATCAAACATATACGTAAATAACATAAACGATAATCACGTAAAATAAACGGGAAGTCGAGACTCGATACCATTCTCGAGAAACGAGCGAAAAGGGTTCGAACGGGCTCGACGGTGAACTTCGTCTCGCCGGGAGAAGAGAGCTACTCGCCGCTGAGGAGAAAGAGGGTCATCGGCTTGTAGCGGCTCGGGAGGCGTTGCTGCTCACGTCGGAAGAGGTGCTGCGGTGAGGAGAGGCCGCCGGAATTTGCTGGTTTTCAGAGAAGGAGCGGCGTTGGAGGAGGGTTCGCCGGAAGAGAAGTCTCGTCAGCTTGCAGGCAGAGGGCTTGCAGGCGCTGGTCGTGGAGGACTCGCCGGAGGGAGGGCCTGCGCGCGGCGGAGGGGGCTTGCAGGTCGCCGGAGGTGCTGAGGGAGAGGGGCTTCAATCGCGAGAGGGGAAAGGAGATTGATGGTGACGAGAGAATTTTGACGAGAGAGAGGGTTGATGATGAAGGTGCGATCGTGAAGGGAAGAAAAATCTGATGAGGGAAAAATAAAAACTGCGCTAGGTTAAAAGAAATCTCATCACACGCGTAAAAGAGAGATGGGCCGGGTCGCGCAGGTTCAAGCCAGACGGGTTCAGGTCGCATACTAAACGGGCCAAGGGTTTGAAAGATTTAAGTCGTAGGTTCGATCCAATGCATACAGTTCTCTCGGGCTCAATCTCTCGGGCTCGATAAATCGGTTGATTTAGCCAATATAAAATGGCTCGGTTCGCACGATATTTTATAACAAAAATTCGGCTATTATAATAAAATATATTTCACACATTATTTATAATAATAATACACATTAAACATTTATTTCACAATTAGGCATTTAAATAAAATAATAATAACAATAATAAAAATAATAATAATAATGACAATAATATAATATTAATAACAAACAATAGGTAATAATAATATTAATAAATAATAATAAATAATCCTAAAATTATCCATAAATAAACGGGGCGCTACAGTGAAGCTCCGCCGCGACCCTCTGTCAACGCGAGCAGGTCCCAGCAGCAACGGCGTGAACCTCCTCCACGCGCCACTGCGAACCCGGTGAATTTCGACCACCGCTGCAACTTTCGAGCGAGCGCCCTCCGCGGTGAATCGTCCTCCGATCACGATCAGCGGGCCGCGAGCATCCCAGCAGCAGACCTTGACGACGGTCAGCCCCTTTGTTTCCGACAAGCGAACAGCCGCTTGTTCCGAACGAACCCTCCGTCCCGTTTTCGAATGAATCCCGAGAATGGTACAAGGCTCGACCCGTCTCGTTTAATTCTTTGTATTATTTGATATGTTCGATTATGTGAAATGGGTGTTGAACGTGCTTCGTGAAGTCAAAAATACGTGCCTTAGTTGAGTAATTGTGAGGATTTTATTATACAATTGCAAATTGGATATCAAAGTGATTGCCGTCACTTTGAATTATTGTCGAACTGATATAACGTGGTTTATTTCGTGGAAATACTAGATTTATAGGTACTTGGAGTTGTCCTTGATTTATTGGTTTTGGTTTGAAGTCGTTTCAAGTTGTATATAGGGAGATATGATTTTTCTAAACCGAGCATACTGCTGAACCGTAATAAATTTACCATAAATGAATTTTTTATCCATTTGGGCTGAATTTTTGATATGTTGTGCCTCGTAACATGTGCAATGTGTGTGCCAAGCTCCTAATTTTATCTTTGAATTTTTGGTGTTGAAATGCTAAAACGGTTTCTGGGCAGAAACTTGTAAAATTCATTACAAAATCGTACACTTGGAATTTTTAGCTGAAACTGGGAGGAACATGTTATTTTGTGATGTTTTATGTTTTGTAAAAACTTCAGACAGAAATTTGAAGTGTAGCTATGCGAACAATTAAATGTCAATTTTGGCGCTGTTTTTGCTTAAGTTATTTAAACATGCTCCCGAATGAATTTAGGGCTGAAACTTTGTGAGTCTATGTGTTTTTGCATGCGTTATAATGTGGTAAAGTTTCAGGTTGATCGGCTGAGCCTAACTCCTAATTCGGAGTTTAGTTCATTTTGGGGTCTTAATGCTCGGTTATCTGTTGTTTAGGTTAGGATTGGATTTTATTAATGTTGGCATGATTTATGTGTATTACCTGAGGTATTTGAGTTGTGTCTAGGTCTGGTGGTCACTCCATAGTACCTAACTCGGTCAAAGAATCCACGAGTCACTTAGCCGATATGAATTCGGCTAAGTATATGTGCCTTATGTGTTGTTTTGTATTGGACATTCAGTGATAGGTCATTATAAATTTATGTAGGTTCTTCGAGCTAAACTTGTGACATAATTCCTTCAACTCTGTGTTTGGCTATACCGCTTGCTATATCCAGGTGGGTTTTATTTAAAAATCGTCTATGCAATAAATTGTTTATTGTACTTGAATATGATCAATGCGTGCTTACGAATCATGTAGCCTTCGATGTGAGCTGTACCGGCCATCGAACGGTTGTCCCGTATTTATGAAATGAAAACCCGAGGGGTTACTCCTACTAACCGGTTATCGATGGAAGCCCGTGGGGCGATTCGGTGTGTAAGACCGGAGGGCATAGATGTAGAGCCTATGGGGCATTCGGAGCATGACCCGAGCGAGGGCCTTCGATACATCTACCGGCAGTAGTATATTGGTATAGATGTGCACATGAGTCTGAACACTATCAATTTTACGATGAAACTTGGGATACTTAAATTGATTCATATACTTGTTGTGATCGTACTTTCTCTGTTACCGTTTGATACGTAAATGTTTATTGCATAGTGGTGAGCACCTCGATTTCCTATTGTGCTCATCCACACCTGCTCTTCATTGATGCAGGTTAGTAATTGCGGGCAAGACAGAGGGAGGATAGTGGTGGTCATATTATTGATTATTTTCGCTGCTTAAAACTGCTTAGTATGATTTATGCATTCCGGATTTACGTTGGGTACTAAATTATTGATAGGGAGTGTACTCCCTAGTATTTATGGATTTGATGAACCCAGTTTTGGGGAGTTGATGTTATTTATGAACCCGGTTTGGGTATTGACATATTTATGATTATTGAACCCGTTTGGGAGTTGCGTTTATGAAAATGTTGAAATTGTTTTTGGAAATGAGTAGCGCCTCAAGTGTTTTGAAATAAATTTTGAAAAAAATTTATTCTAACTTTTGGAAAATAAAAGTGGGGCGTTACAATTTGGTATTAGAGCCAGTCTGCGTTTCTGTAGACTAGTTAACCTGAATTATGTGATTACGTGCTTTGACCTCATATTATGACCACTCACTCTCGTCGAGCTGCGACAGCTCAGGTATGAGTACCTGAATGATTTAAGATTATTGTGCATTGATTGGTTATTGATTACCGAAATGAAACCGGGGCTTAGGAATTTATCCTCCTACTTTTAAACGTTCTAGAACTCTAGATGAATGGCGAACCTTAGTTGTATGAATTTGAACTCTAGCGATATAGAGTTAAGTTCTAACTAGAGGTTTTGTTTGTTTAGAAATTTGATATGGTGTTATCGAGCTGAGTTCTGTGTATAACAGTCCTCTCGATGTATTTTGGTGTCTTCGGAAGAGGACCATTCGCGAGCCATCTCGAAAGGAAAAAGTTTAAACGAAGGGAGCAGACAACCGAAGAAGTCTCAAGTGTGGGATATTCGGAGGTCTCTAACCATGGTTATTAAGACCATCAGATGTGATGCCTATGTTAATTTTGTGTTCATGAGTTTGAAATTGGTTTAAACATATGTTGAATATATGTAGACGATCTCTTCGATTTTGAGAAATCGAACGAGACCTCGTCGATTCGTGATATAGTCGATGTGGATTGGAACGTTGTATCGCCCTTAGTCTTATGGCGAATACTTCGGACGAATTCGTCGTAAAACGAGTCGTAGATAAACTATCGAACTTTAATAACCACTGTTTTAGTGTTGGAATTATTGAAAATTATATGCTGCTCCGTTTGCCTTGAAATTTTGAGGGTCTTGTCTTCTTTTGAACATCTGACTTGTGTTAAAATTTCGTAATTTTCCAAGGCCTGTAGCTTTTTTAAATAATTAAAATAATTTCTGGTCAGTTTTGTGTTAATTGCATAATAAATTTTGTAGTAATCGAAATTAGCTAAAAATTTAGTATGTCATGCCTCTATTATGATTGTATTCTGGGTAAAATTTTTAAAATTTTTGTACAAAGTTTGATAAGGTAAATAATTTATTATCTGATTCTGTAGAAAGTTGTTTTATTTATCATAAATCGGTTAGTTGTTGAAAAATTCTAAAACTTGGCTGGAGTACTTTTTTTATGTTTGTGTTTTCATGCTGTTAAAAGATGGGAATATTTGGAGTTCATTTTGGTTTGGTTTTAACTGAATTTCGATAACTGCTGAAACTTGTAGGAATTTTTAAAATTTGTACAGTTAATGTCCATGGCTGAAATTTTGACATGTATTCACCCTTATGTTGTAGTCTTTGGTATAAAAATTTCATAGGTTAGTTCATTCATTTAATCTGCTTTCTAATTTATGCTCGTTTTTGCCATAATCTTGCTCGATTTTTATAAAATAGCACAGTTTGAGTTTGGGGCCGAAAATTTGTGGTATTGCTTAATTCTGGGAGCTGGAATTTTTATGAAAAATTTAGAGTTAAATTCTTATGATAACCTGACCAACCTAATTTTGTGATTAAAATCTAGTAATTTTAAATACATGGCTTTTGCAATAAAAACTGTGGATCAACTCGTTTTCCGGTTCTTTAAGTGTTTGACTTGGTCAATGTTTGTTTTGGACTATGTGAACCCCCATGTGTATTTGGTTGAGTCTTACTGTCGAGTCTAAGTGTTCCAACGTCCACAGGACTTCACGAACAACTTAGTCGAATTAAGTTCGGCTGAGTATAATTGTGAATTCCGTTTAAGTCAGAATAGATGTTGATTATAGCATCTGAACTTGATGTAAATGCTTGACGAACCGAGCTCGCCGCCTATAAGTGCTTTTGTGTTATCTCCTGTTGTTATCGAGATGGAGTGTTTTTCTACCTTTAAGGATTATGCAGAAGCATTTTAAGGAGGATAGACGAGTCAGAAACAAGCACATCGCGTAGTTCGGACCCGTCTTTTTTCTAAATCTTGTTCATCGTAAAAATTTTGTTCTTCTACTCCTTTCGGAATCCCGGGAGGGACTTCGCGTTCAAATTCCAAAGTGTGAAGATTGGGAAGTGAGTTGCGCTCGTTTAGGACTGCTGACACGATTAGCTACCCGAGGAAGAGCGGACGTGTTGGCCGACGCGGTTAGTTGGAAGAGCCGAGGCGAGCTATCTCTTTATTGGCTCTGCAGAAGCCGCTGACTTAGAGAGAATCGCCATGAGAGTTCTTTTGAGATTTCGCGTATCGTTAGATCTGTGGCATATTGCGTTTTATTGTTTTAGGAAGTTGGTGGACTTGGAACTCAAACTTGCACCTTGCTATTTTTGAAACTTTTGAAACTTTTGAAATTGTGAACGCCTGATGCATAAATTGTTTTGTTGATCCCAAAATTTTCGAAATTTGGTAAACCATTCCTTTTTGGAAGTCTGGAATTGTAATTACTTGTGGAAACCTGGACCAAACGCCGACCCTGACTGGGTGTAGTCACGCAAAGTGGTGGCCGAGCACGCACGACCGTGCTGAGAGACGTGAGGCTAGCGCGCATCCAACCGTCGACTCACACGCGAACTGCAGCCGCCATCACCGAACGCACAAACACCCCAGGCCAGCGTGTGCGGCCAAGCCTCGACCTTCTAGCTGGTCTTCAAGTAGATGGGTACGCACGCATCCCAGTGCCCCGCTTATGCAGCGCCAGTGAGCGTGCCGCCTCTTGGATGACAGTACACTAACCATGAACCTCGGATTCATTTCGTTGATCGACAAGTTTTTGCTGAGCTATTTATGTTACCCCGAACCTTGAACCAAGAGCTCCAAGTTCCACTAAAATGTGTATAAATCCTTGATCGATGATTTCTGATTAAGGAGTGTAGTCGATGAGTCCTTATGCTTTACTTGAGAGTTTCTCGAGTCGGCAAATTGGGAGTGTCGTGTTGCTTTGGGTTAAGCCTTATGTTTGTGCATAAGGGTTGCGTTCGACTCGTGGAGTCGATATCATGAGGGTGTGAGCTTCCTGGTGTCGTGTTTTATGAATGTGGTACCGTGTTATGGTCTCGGATGGAGACGCACGGTCTGTGATGAATCGTGAACAAGTTTTCAGGGTGACTCGGGCACGAGACTGAAACTTGGCGTCACCTGACCACTATGATGGTGAGGTAATTGGAGTACGCTGACAATACACCGAACGACTTGATGAGGTCTTGTGTGTTGTTAGGTACAAAGCAACACGTTGGTACTCATGAGTATAGGCTAAACCGAACTGGGTCCCTTGCAAGAAGATGTACGCCTGAGCTCGGGCAGGACTGATCACCCTCCCAAGCAAGAAGGCAAACATATGAGTAGGGGCGAGTCAGATTGGTTCATGTATGTGAGTACATGCCTTTCGAGTATAAGGCGATAGGACTCATGGGAACGGAATCGAGTTCCAGAGAGTGATGCCGGACCTCGTGATTGAAAATTCCCGTTCGAGTCTGACGTTCCTTTTGATGTGTGTTCTTTCGCATTTCTGAGGACGGAAATGTTTTAAGGAGGATAGATTGTAATCCCCTATTGAAATATGGAATTTTGAGAATTATTTATTATTGTTATTATTAGTTATATTTATTTGTTGTTGTTATTACTATTGAATGCTATAAATTATTAATTGTCTAATATGATTTATTTGTCAAATTACTTAATTTTCTAAATATTAATTAATTGCCTAATTGTCTAAGTGTTATTAATTTATTTAAAATGTGTAATTGTATCTTTACTAATATTATTATTATTTTAAAAATTAAATTGTGTGTATTATAAATATATATTATATTCAGTTTATTTATGTGGCGATTTATCGAGCCCGAGAAGAAGAACCGTATTAACGCTACGACTAGTCAGGTCCGAGAGCCGAATCATTTCATTGAACCAGCCCGACCCGCGAGCCCGTCAAACCGAACCGGCCCGCTCAAGTGTGTCTTCTGGATCAAGACAATAACCCTAAGCCTTATGTATTTTTGTCTCGATCATATCAGATCAATATCAAACCTGCAGCTTCTCCTCTTCTCTCTTCTCGATCGCGGCTTGGACAAACAGAGAGAACTCTCTCTCGTGATTTTGATCGACCATCGTCGCCAATCCCTCCCATCTCCGATCACCCCCCATCATCATCTATCGCCATCATCACCTTCCCTCCGTCATCACCATCCTGTCATCATCCTCTGATCGCTGCCAATCCTGCACCATCACCAACAGATCGCGAGTTCTCCCTCCGTGAAGCTTTTACGGCCAGCCACCTACACAACGACGACCCCGACGATCTCTTCTGTCCGCGAGTCCCGTCACGCCGCAACCTCCGTCGCAAACCAAAAGCTCCGCCGCGACCCTCTGCCAACGCAAGCAGGCCCGTTTTTCCGATCTCCACCATTGTCGTCGACCTGCAACTCCGGCAACCGGTTGTAGCCCTGCTCCGCCGCGAGCCACCAGACACCGTGAAGCTCCGCCGCGACCCTCTGTCAACGCGAGCAGGTCCCAGCAGCAACGGCGTGAACCTCCTCCACGCGCCACCGCGAACCCGGTGAATTTCGACCACCGCTGCAACTTTCGAGCGAGCGCCCTCTGCCGTGAATCGTCCTCCGATCACGATCAGCGGGCCGCGAGCATCCCAACAGCGGACCTTGACAACGGTCAGCCCCTTTGTTTCCGACAAGCGAACCGCCGCTTACTCCGAACGAACCCTCCATCCCGTTTTCGAATGAATCCCGATAACGGTACAAGGCTCGACCTGTCTTGTTTAATTCTTTGTATTATTTGACATGTTCGATTATGTGAAATGGGTGTTGAACATGGTTCGTGAAGTGAAAATACGTGCCTTAGTTGAGTAATTGTGAGGATTTTATTATACAATTGCAAATTGGATATCAAAGTGATTGCCGTCACTTTGAATTATTTTAGAATTGATATAACGTGGTTTATTTCGTGGAAATCCTAGAGTTATAGGTACTTGGAGTTGTCTTAGATTTATTGGTTTTAGTTTGAAGTCGTTTCGAGTTGTATATAGGGAGATATGATTTTTCTAAACCGAGCATGCTGCTGAACCGTAATAATTTCACCAAAAATCAAGTTGTTATCCGTTTGGGATGAACTTTTGATATGTTGCGCCTCGGAGTATGTGGAATGTATGTGCCGAGCCCCTAATTTTATCTTTGAGTTTTTGGTGCTCAAATGCTTCAAAAGGTTTCTGGGCAGAAATTTGTAAAATTCATTAAAAATTGTACACTTGAAGTTTTGGGCTAAAACTTGGAGGAACATGTTACTTTGTGATGTTTTATGTTTTGTAAAAGTTTCAGACTGAAATTCGAAGTGAGCTATGCGAACCATTAAATGCCGATTTTGGCACTGTTTTTGCTTAAATTATTTAAAAATGCTCTCGGATGAATTTAAGGCTGAAACTTGGTGAGTCTATGTGTTTTTGCATGCTTTATAATGTGATAACGTTTCAGGTTGATAGGCTGAGCCTAACTCCAAATTGAATTTAGTTCATTTTGGGGTCTTAATGCTCGGTTATCTGTTGTTTAGGTTAGGATTGAATTTTATTAATGTTGGCATAAATTATGTGTATTACCTGAGGTATTTGAGTTGTGTCCAGGTCTGGTAGTCACTCCATAGTACCTAACTCGGTCAAGGAATCCACGAGTCACTTAGCCGATATGAGTTCGGCTAAGTATATGTGCCTTGTGTGTTGTTTTGTATTGGACAGTCAGTGATAGGTCATTATAAATTTTTGTAGGTTCTTCGAGCTGAACTCGTGACATAATTCCTTCAACTCTGTGTTTGGCTATACCTCTTGATATATCCAGGTGGGTTTTATTTAAAAATCGTCTCTGCAATAAATTGTTTATCGTACTTGAATATGCTCAATGCGTGCTTACGAATCATGTAGCCTTCGATGTGAGCTGTACCGGCCGTCGAATGGTTGTCCTGTATTGATGAAATGATAGCCCGAGGGGTTACTCCTACTGACCGGGCATCGATGGAAGCCTATGGGGCAATTCGGTGTGTAAGACCGGAGGGCATAGATGTAGAGCCCATGGGGCATTCGAAGCATGACCCGAGCGAGGGCCTTCGATACATCTACCGGCAGTAGTCTATTGGTATAGATGTGCACATGAGTCTGAACACTGTGAATTTCAGGATGAAACTTGGGATACGTAAATTGATTGATATACATGTTGTGATCGTACTTTCTCTGTTACCGTTTGATACGTAAATGTTTATTGCATAGTGGTGAGCACCTCGATTTTCCTATTGTGCTCATTCCCACCTGCTCTTCATTGATGCAGATTAGTAATTGCGGGCACGATAGAGGGAGGTGAGTGGTGGTCATATTATTGATTATTTCCGCTGTTTAAAACTGCTTAGTATGATTTATGCATTCCGAATTTACGTTGAGTACTAGATTATTGATAGGAAGTGTACTCCTTAGTATTTATGGATTTGATGAACCCCGTTTTGGGGAGTTGATGTTATTTATGAACCCGGTTTGGGTATTGACCTATTTATGATTATTGAGAAAATGTTGAAATTGTTTTTGGAAATGAGTAGCGCCTCAAGTGATTTGAAATAAATGCAGGTACAATGATCGGCATGTTATTTTTATCAAATGTACCCATATTTGCATTATGTGATACCGGAGCCAAGCATTCATTTATATCTCGTCAATGTTTGGAGTCGCTGGGAATCCAAAGTGTTAATAGGGTCGATGCTCTCGAGGTTTGTTTAGCTTCGGGAAAGACGATCTCTAGCGACACGATGGCACAGGGACTCGAGATTTCAATCGGAGGCCAGACACTGGAAGCATACTCATACATCATAGACATGCGGGATTTCGACATCATCCTCGGCATGGATTGGCTCACTCACAACCGCGCTGATATCTGATGTTTGGAGAAGGAGGTCACGCTGCATCCAACCAATGGAGAGCTAATTGTGTTTTACGGCGCCAAATCGAGAACCGTGCCAAAGGTCATATCCTCCCTTAAGGCGATGAAGGGAATCTCAAAGGGTAGCTGCCAAGGCTACTTAGTGAGCATGGTTGGGGTAGGGGAAGAGCAGAAAGCATTACCTGGGGATGTGCCAATCATGTGCGAATACCCTGACGTCTTCCCCGATCAGTTGCCCGGTGGACCACCAAATCGGCAAGTTGAATTCACTATCGACTTGCTACCTGGAGCCAGACCCGTTTTAAAGGCACCTTATCGAATGGCACCGAATGAGTTGCAAGAACTGAAGACGCAAATTCAGGAACTGTTGAACCTTGGTTTCATCCGACCGAGTGTTTTTCCTTGGGGAGCGCCTGTTCTTTTCGTGAAGAAGAAGGATGGTTCGATGCGCATGTGCATCGATTATCGAGATTTGAATAATTTGACGGTCAAGAACAAGTATCCCCTACTGAGAATCGAGGATCTCTTTGATCAGTTAAGGGGAGCCAGTGTTTTTCCCAAGATCGATCTGCGGTCTGGTTACCATCAGCTGAAGATCAGGGAGTCCGATATCTCGAAGACCGCTTTCCGGACTAGGTACGGCCATTACGAGTTCGTGGTGATGCCGTTTGGGTTGAGCAATTCCCTTGCGGTGTTCATGGACTTGATGAACCATGTCTTCCAGCCGTACCTAGACCATTTCGTCATTGTCTTCATCGACGACATCTTAGTATATTCCCGGGACATCGAGCAGCACAAGGAGCATTTGAGAATAGTTTTGGAGACCCTTCGTCGAGAGAAACATTACGCGAAATTCTCGAAATGTGAGTTTTGGCTGGATAGAGTGGATTTCTTTGGCCACATTGTCACGGCCAGGGGAATTGAAGTAGACCCGGGAAAGATTGAGGCTGTCAGCAAGTGGGAGACGCCGAAGAATGCAAGTGAAATCCGCAGCTTCCTGGGTTTGGCGGGATATTATCGGCGTTTCATCGAGGGCTTCTCGAAGGTGGCCCAACCGCTGACGAACCTGACCAAGAAGAACATCAAGTTTGTATGGAGTTCCCAGTGCGACTCGAGCCTTCAAGAGTTGAAGAGGGGGCTCACGTCTGCACATGTGTTGACCATACCAGATCCGACCTTGGGTTTCACTATTTATAGCGATGCCTCAAAGATGGGCCTGGGTTGTGTGTTGATGCAGCAAGGGAAGGTTGTAGCATACGCATCGAGGCAGCTGAAGCCTCACGAGGTGAACTATCCAACCCATGACCTGGAGCTTGCCGCAGTGGTTCATGCGCTTAATATTTGGCGGCACTACCTCTACGGGGGCAAGTGCGAAATTTTCACCGACCACAAGAGTTTAGAGTACATTTGCATGTAGAAAGAGCTGAACATGTGGTAACGAAGTTGGTTAGAGCTCGTGAAGGACTATGACTGCACAATTAGCTACCATCCGGGAAAAGCTAATGTGGTCGCCGACGCGTTGAGTGGGAGGAGTCACGGTGAGCTGAACTTCATGATTACCCAAGAGGAAGAATTGGTCCGAGATTTTGAACGGCTGAGATTGGAGATCGTGAAGTCCATTCCGAAATCTAGTGGCATTCTGGCAGCACTAGTTATGGGACTGACTCTCCGAGAGAGAATAGTTGTCGAGCAGTCGAACGATGGTTTCTTATGTCAAATGAAGGAGTTGGCATTAGCTGGACAGATTGGTGGTTTTGTGGTTACAACCGACGGTGCATTAGTCTTTGAGGGAGGACTTTGTGTTACGAAGGTTTGGGAACTGCGACGAGAGATACTGAAAGAGGCTCACAGTGCTCCGTACACCGTCCATCCTGGTAGCATGAAAATGTATCAGGACTTGAGGAAGACTTTATGGTGGCGAGGTATGAAGTGCCAAGTAGCGAGATTCGTGAATAGATGTCTGGTGTGTCAGCAAGTAAAGGCCGAACACCAAAAATCGAGAGGGCTGTTGAAGCCACTTGATATTCCCATGTGGAAATGGGAGTGCCTTACCATGGACTTCGTGATGGGATTATCGAGATCGAGAGCCGGACACGACTCTATCTGGGTGATTGTGGATCGACTCACGAAGTCCGCCCACTTTTTGCCCGTCAGGACGACTATGAAGGCCAGTGATTACGCCGAGTTGTTCGCAGATGAGATTTTTCGACTCCATGGAGTGCTCGCGGAGATTGTGTCCGACCGAGACCCGAAGTTCACAGGTCAATTCTGGAAGAGTTTGCACCAAGCCATGGGAACGAGGTTGGAGTTTAGCACAACCTTTCACCCCCAGACAGATGGTCAATCGGAGCGGACGATCCAGTATTTGGAGGATATTCTGGGGCTGTGGTCTTGGACCGGAGCCTAACTTGGGAGAGTTCACTGCCATTGGTCGAGCTGGCCAACAATAATAGTTATCACGCCTCGATCAAGATGGCACTGTACGAGGCTTTGTACGGGCGAAAGGTTCAGACTCCCATATATTGGGATGAGGTCGGAGAGAGGAATATATGGGTCTGGAGTTCATTCTTAGGACTTCGGAGCAGGTGGATAAGATCCAGAAGAGAATCAGGTCTGCCCAAGAGAGGCAGAAGGTTTATGCCGACCGGAAGAGGCAGGAGCGTGAGTATGCTGTAGGCGATCACGTCTTTCTGAAGGTCTCACTCATGAAGGGCGTGATTCGCTTCCAGAAGAAGGGGAAGCTTCGGCCTCGCTATATCGGGCCCTTTGAGATCCTTGCTCGACTTGGAGACTAGTCTTATTGGCTAGCTTTTCCACCGGACTTGTCAGGAGTGCATGATGTATTTCATGTCTCTATGCTGCGTAGATATGTACATGATCCCGACCATGTGGTGGACTTCGGCGAGCTGCGGGTCAAGCGATACCTTACCTATGAGGAGGTGCTAGTTTCTGTACTGGACCGGAAGTTCCACCAACTGAGGAACCGGGCAGTGAGTCTTGTGAAGATTCTATGGAGCCGACACAACGAGTCTGAGGAGACTTGGGAGATTGAGGCCGATATTAGAAGGAGATACCCGAACTTCGCTTTTTGATCCCCCTTAGTATTCTTTTGTAGTCTAGTTGTTTGTTTTTCTTTTCGAATTCCGAGGATGGAATTCCTTTTAAGGTGGGTAGATTGTAGCGCCCCATTTGTTCTGGATTATTTATGGAATTATTATTTATTTTATTTGTCCGGATTTATTTTTATTCGTGCTCGATTATTAATTTGTCTTGTGATTATGTGCTCATAACTGTCTAATTGTCTAATCGAGTAAATTTTAATATCGAGCCAAATTGTAAATTTATTTTTAATTGTCGACTGAACCGAGCGAGCGACCAAGTTGAACCGTTAGACCGAAGCCCGCGCCCGTGTAGCGTCCAAACCGCACCCGTGTGAAGCACCCATCAGGCACCTTCGGCCCGCCCGCGACGAAGCCTTCTACATGGCTTTTGGTTTGAATTTTAAATCCCTCCAAACCAGCTTTTATCCCATAATCCTTGCCCCTTTGACCAGATTTTAAGGGGAAGTTATCACCCACTTTCCTTAGGTGATAAAAGGTAAGTATCTCCCCTCTTTTCCTCACCTTTCTCTCGCTACTCTCGCTCCCTCTCTCTCTCAAAGCATCAGCCCTCCTCTCAAGCACTCTCCCTCACTTTACTCTCGCTGGGATCCTCTCGCCATCCGCTGCGACCAAGCGACGCCCAGAACGACGCGCAAGCTCAATCGAGGCGTACCCGCGACCCCGCCAGCGACACCAATCCGCGACTTGCTGCAACTTCCGGCCACCACCCTCGATCCAAGGAGTTCCCGAGGGCCTTTGGACGTCACCTATGCCGTGTGAGCCGACCCCAACACCGAGCCGCATCTCCAACCGCGGTTGTGTCACCTTCTTCCCTTGGTGTTTGGTAGTCTACTGAACTCCATTAATTATTATGTGTTTCAAGTGTTTTTCATGATATTTTAAGGGCTGTCCATAATTGATTATGTGATATTTTGTTTTTTTTTTTTATATCAATATGTTGATAATTGTTTGTAATTATTAAGATCCTTAAGGTTTGGGTTAGAAACCTATAGAATCTTAGCCTCCTGGTGAAATCCTTGATGGAGATGGTGTTAGTGTTATACAGATCCCAACAGATGGAACATTGGTGTGTCGTTAGGCCATGTTTGAAGGCTTAGGACTTGTTGGAGTCATTATATGAGCCTTACGGATTTTTATAGTCGGTATTGTCGCTGAATGATGTTTTAAATTTTTAAAATCGATGCCTTGGAGTTTTTGGCTGAAATGTTAGTATGTTGTTCCTTTGAAATGTGTTGTCATTGTGTATACATTTCGTAATTTTTGGAATCCATTTGCTAGGGTAAATGTTTATTTGAAAGTTGCTGCTGAAACTTGTTTAAATCTTATAAAATCGGTCCCTGGCTGAAAATGGTTTAAACTTGGTTGACATGCTCTTTTGACGTTGTGTTATGAGTTATAAAAATCTTAAATTTTATTGAATCCATTATGATAGGTTTTTAATGAAAACTTGACTTTTGCTGAATGTTGCAATAATTTCTATAATTTGTGTACTTAATGTTTGAATCTGAAAATTTTATATGTTGTACCTCACATGCTGAAGTTGTTCGTGTAAAAGTGCAGGACTTAAATCATTCGTTAGGTTAGGTTTTAAAATTCTTGCTCGTTTTTGCTGAAATAGTGTTTCAATTTTATAAAATCACATGTATAAGTGCTATGGCTGAAACTTGGTGGTTTTAATTGTTCAGTGAGGTCTTTTATTTGTCCAAATTTCAAAACAAAATTCATTCATTTACCTGTTCAACTAGAAAATGTGATTTACTTGTCAAATTTCTCAAATATTAGTTGGATAAGTTAACATTTGAATTTTGGCATGATTTTTAATATATGATATTCTCTTTACATGATTTATAATTGGTGTAAATTTCAAGTGAAGTGGCTGAGTAGATTGTGAGATGGCTTTTTGTGTGTTTTTTTCCTTTTGGTTTGAGTCGAATCCAATGTTCCATAACTCCACGAGAATTTCCCACGAGCCACTTAGTCGACGAGTCTGACTAAGTTTGTGTGATCGTTGGATGTGTTGTGATCGAGAGGTTATCTTGATTTCGTGTAGGTGTTTCGAGGTGTTGACCTCAAATCCTATCTTTTCGAGCTTTGTGTTGTGATATATCGCTGCTTTCAGGTGGGTAAATTTACGTTGTATCTATAATTATCGCACTCGTTATTTCGTATAAATGTTCGTCTCTATAGCTGTTGTATGCGTGAGAACCCTAGTCTTGGTGTCTCATTGATAGTGCCTTTGACGAATACATAAGCACTGAGAGGTCGCCTGCCCGTTGCTAGTCGGGAGGTGGACGTCCTGATCCGTGTGTTGTTCGGGGGGAAAAAACAGCTCCATTGTCTCCTGGATAGGATCCTATGATCCATGTTCGGGGTGGGAAGGTTTCTGATTACTTCCTTGCCGATGTCTGATCGGAAGGTTGTTGTATGTACATAGGAGGTTTGCGATTAGGCCATGTAGGGAGTTAGACTTGGATTCTATGCATACATTATTTTATGGTTTTGAATCTTTATGCGGGATATACTGTGCGGTAATGGTGAGCATAATGGTTTTGTTCACCCCCATTCTTTTTCTCCTTGTCTCCTCTTCCTTTCTTTAGGTTGAGCATGGCTGGCGGCGGCGGCGTGAAGATAATCGAGTGGTGTTCATTTGTCGCTGTGTTCTCATTATCTTATGCTCCCGCCTACTTTATGATTATGTTGAACTGTTACTTTTGTCTTTGATTATTTCTTGCTTGGGTTTGGATTCATTGATATTGTTAGGTTGAACTTTTGGAATTATGTTTAACATTCTGGTTGGATTCGAAACTAAATAAATAAATTGGTTTAAATTTATATGACTGTTAGTTTATGCATGTATAGGTTCAATCTATTTGTTCGTATTTGCTTAATGTATTTGGTAGTTAAGTAGCGCCCGTAGAGAAATAAGTTTTAATTTGAAATTTTGCGAAAATTTTACTCTGATTTTCATAAATAAATTTTGCAAATCCTTTAAAATAAAACGGGGTGTTACAGTGCCCGTGTAGTACAAGGTTTTGTACTAGTAAGTATATGAAAGTTAAATAACCATAAAAAATTATACTAGAAGTATTATTAGTTCTCCTCTCGGTTGGTGACGGGTCGATTTGAGAATTGGTTCGGGCTCGGAGTTGGCTATTGTATAGGCGGTTGCGCAGTTTCGGTAGTGTTTCTTCGGGCTTCGAGCCTTTCTTATGTCGATTGTTCGCTGTTGGTTGGGTCGGTTCGATTGCTGGGGAAGGGCTTTGTGTGTTTTTGTTTTGTCATTCTTGTTTTGTGTTGTTCGTGTTGTTTTGTGTTAGTTCATGTATTTTAGGTTTGGGCCGTTGGCCTCTGTGCTTCCGAGTGTCATTTTCATTACTCTGTGGGGGTCCGACACTCGGGAATATCCGCTGCGACCAAGCGACGCCCGGAACGACGTGCGAGCTAGAAGTATTATTAGTTTTTTAGTTATATAATTAATTTAATGCCATGCAAAAATTCCTTAACCATTTTCTATAATAATAATAATACTAATAACAACAACAACAGTAATGATAAATATTATTATTATATTATATTTATAGATAATTAATTGGTCATGATCCCTCAAAGTAATAAAAAATATGTTATGTATTACAATTTATGCAATCAATATAGATATTCATATGTAGTTAAATGATTTGTATTATATATTGTTCATTTATTAATAATCAAACTTATAAGATGTGATATATACATATCTATTACATAATTTTAAGGTTATATATACTTATAATTTATAATACTTTGTAATTTATATGCACATGATCAACTACTAGTTAACTATAAATATAAGATAGGATGAATATTAATGTATGATTAATTTCTCACTAAAAATATATCAAAATAGGAGTCTTTTAGATACTTCATTTTTTTTTTTTACAAAAATACTCAACCTTTTAGAGTAGTATAGATAATCTAATTATTCAATATATAATTATGTAATAAAAAAAGCCCAAACAATACATGGGTTTTTCTATCTAAATAGTGCTAAATCAAGTTTGTTGATTCTTGTCATGCGATGGACTTCCCTGTTTATCACAATGTCGGTGAACATTGGTACGTAATGCTAATATATACATATATATATATATATATATATGTAAGGGATCAAATGAGAATAAGAGTTGGGGTGAGAAATAAGAATTAATATGAACCGTTGGATCAGTCCAAACAATGGTTGAGATTAAATATCTCACGCACCTAAATCAGATTTCACGCGGTGGCATAAGCGTAATTATAGCTCAACTTTATGGTGATGTTTATGTACCAGAGGTCACAACCGTAATTTCACGTAACAGGCTGGGGTATACCCTTGTTCCGAACACATTGATTGCAAAATTAACTCAAGGGCGCATTTACTTCCTTCTTCAAAACTTCTCTTCAGACAATGGAGGTGTGGCGACAATGGCGTTGGTTTCACCATTAACGTGAGGTTTTTTAGCCGATTTTCACTCCGATTTCCACCATTTTATCAACGTTCAGGTGAGATCTTTCCAGATCTAGCGAGTTTGAGAAGTTTTATTACTATGGTATTCACGGAGATTTTTATTGTTCTGTTCACTATATTTTAAGGTCTTGCTATTAGTGGATTAGCTTAAACAACACGAGATCTCGCATTCGAGGATGACAGGTTATATTGAGCATTATTGTACAATATTCATATATTGTTTAGATCTAGGTGTTGTTTGCTGAATTTTGTTGACTTGTTTGGACGAATTAGTTATAATTAAATTATTTAAGGTTAGTTCTTACTAGTTTCACATTGTTGGTTTTTTTTTTCATTTTCTTTCGATCTTTCTAAATAAAGAGTGTGCGTTATGCACCGAGAGCTGATGGTACGGTTTTCTGTGAGTTTGTTGTTCTTTCTGTTGTGACAGCAAGTTTATTCTTTTACAAACCAGAGCAAGTGGTTGTGATAAAAGTTTTAGTATGTTGGGTAGTTTTTAAAGTGTATTGTTCAGTTAATGTCTTTTGAGTCATAGCCTAAATTTCACATTGTTGAATTTTGGATTAGAGATGATTTGTGATTATAAGTTTGTGTACTCTTCAATTAATGAATGTTGTGATTATAAGTTTATCACCAGGCTTTCTGGGAGCTGATTGTTATAGATAATAGACTATATTCGATTATCCATTTTTTTTTTTTTTATTCTTTTTTGTGTCCTATGACCTGTTTCTAACTCGTTCTCTCATTCTAGAAAGAATTTGTTCGTGTCTGATACATTAATATATTGATAGTTACTTGTGTACATGTTTTTAATTCGAGCTCGAATGTTTTATATGTCTATAATAGTTACTGTGTATTGTGCAGGACTTAACAAAGAATGAAATGATCCGGTAGTTGGGAAATCTGGTGATAAAGGTCAGCACGTTATTCGTTTAAAGAGTGTTGTGATATATTTTTATTACATTTTATTCATGGTTGATGTTAATATGGTGATCTAGGTTCTCAATCAGTTGTCCAAAGTGTACCGGTTGGGCCCCAGGTTTATTGTTTTAGTATGGTTCGTGAATGTATTGTTCCATTTTTTGTTTTATTGTGATCTTAACTTTTGTGCCATCATTAGTGACACGATGTCGTACGAGTTTAAATTCGTCGCAACAAACCCCTGTAGCACAAGAGGCTATAGCACAAGATGCTGAACACGCACAGGGAGGTACTCACGTGTTTATTATCCATATTGATAGGTTGCGTTTATTATGTGTACGTTTCATTTCACTACGTGATTTTAATTTACAATTGTCAATCAGACAGTGATGCGTCGAAACAATATGATAGACGCCGTAAACCTACAAATACGTCTGGCCATTCCAACAGTGATGATTTCGTTGACGACGTTCAACGGTTGAATCGCAACAAACATGCGGTGACACAAGATGGTATACTCACTCTCCATTGTTTGTATCCATATGTGTGTTCATGCATTGTGCCTTAGACCAAATCACGCTCATTCAAACTAATTATGTAGTCCTACACGTGTTCTTTAGTTAATGCGGGTTTAGCTCTTAAATATGTTCAGGTGTTAGTCGTTGCAATTTATGAATCGAACTTCATCAAAAGTTACAGCCTATATATAAGTAGCAGATAATGAAATCTTAATATACACGAGCACTTAAAGTTTAAAAAAGTTCAAATTTCTTGTTAACCTCATTCTAGTCTTAACAACTGTGTACTTATACCATTTATTGTCATGCACCTTTCGCTAACTCGCAGCAAGAAAGCGTACAACCGATGCACCCCAACAGGTTGAGGATCGTGGGAAGCGTGCAAAAATAGTCAGACCGCCGGAAACCAATGATGCACAGCAAACGTAACATTGCACCGGGGCAAAAATCGATGATGCATTCCCGACCATCCACACAAGAACGTCACCAGCCATATTCGTGAAGGCGGTGTCCAGTTTTTCCGAAGACCAGAAACGTGCAGTTCGCGAGATGGGATTTGGATGCTTGCTCGATTTGATGATAACAGCAACCCCAGCCAAAATGGGATACTGGCTGGTCGATAATTTCAACCATATGGACCGAAAGCTGCAATTGTATGATGGGGGAAAAGGTCCACGTGAAGGAGGATGATATGTACAGTGTGTTGGGGCTGCCCCATGGATCTATCAATATCGCGAACAGAAAGAAAAAGACGTAGTCGGGAGTGTTAAATGAATGGGCTGACATGTATGGTGTCAGTGTTGCCACCAAAATCACAGCTACCAAGGTGTTGGAGATGATTCAAAATTGTGAGAGAAGTGACAATTGGTTCAAGCATCACTTTGTTGTTCTCGTGGTTACGTGTCTCTTCGAGAGTTCCCAGAATGGCGTGGCAAACTTGCGCGCAGTTCACTTGCTCGATATTTTGTTGAACATGAGCAAGATGAATTGGTGTTCATACTTGAGTCGATGTCTGGTGGGTGCTAAAAAGGCGTGGAATGCCAATCGAAAATGCAAAAATTTCACCGGTCCGCTTCTATTTCTGACGGTTAGTGCATTCAATCCTCGGTGAATGTTTACTTTATGTAATTTCTTAAATTTATTCCAACGATCCAAAATGACTGATGTATTGATTTCCCACTCTTTATTTTTATTTATTTTTTATTTGTACTTATTGTTTTACTTTGTTTGTGCAGTTGTTTTATGTCAACAAGGTGGTGCTATCGTTTAGAACCGTAACGAGATCACTACCAATTTTCAAATCATGGAACAACATTATGCTGAAAGCGAGAGAGCGAGATGAGATCGTGGCTGGTGCGTTTGGGAGAGGATATGTGGATGACGATGTACATGTGGATGATGCTCGTCACCGTGCCGAAATAGACGTTGGCAGTCCCAATGGCAACGACATGAACCGTGCATCGAAACTCAGTGTCCAGGTAAATATACATATTAGTCTGTTTTGCTCTGTGACTATTTTTTTATTTTATTTTTACTATTATTATTATTATTATTATTATTATTATTGTAACGCCCCGTTTTATTTTAAAGAGTTTACTGAATTAATTAATGAAAATCAGAGTTTTTTTTTTTTTAAAAAATCCAAGTTAAAAACCTTTAACGAGAAACGGGCGCTACTTACTAAGAACAACAACAAATAACACACATCCATTAACTCAAGGAAACTACACATGCACGAGCTGACAATAACACAAATCCCAATAATGCATAAAAGTTTCAAAACCATTTCTAAAGGTCTAGCACTAGTCAAAGTTCAACCAACATAAACATAGTTCGAAAAGTGAAAGCAGTAAATGATCCAAAGCAAATAAATAAATATCAAGTTTACGGAAGCATAGGTTTTCAAACACATATGACCACCATCTCGCTCGTCCTACGCCACCGCCTCCAGCTCGTCTCAACCTAGAACAAGGAAGAGAAAAGACAACAAGAAAAATAATGGGGGTGAGCAACCAACTAGCTCACCATTATCGCACAGTTATCCCGCATAATTATTTTAAAAGCAGTAACACAATATTCAGTATGCATAGAATCCAACAGTCTAAACCCCCCTACCCGGCCCTATCGCAAACCTCCTATGTACATACAACAAACCTTCCGACCAACCATCGGCAAGGCCGTAACTGGAAAATTTCCCCCACCCCGAACTACTCACGGATCATGGGAGTCCACCCCGAACTACTCACGGATCATGGATGTTTTCCAGGAGACAGTGGAGATGTTTTCCCCCCTCCCCGAAACTCACACGGATCAGGGCGTCTCCTCCCGGATACAACGGGCAGGTGACCTCTCACTGTTATGCATTCGTCAAAGGCACTATCGTTCGGGACACTTAGACTAGAGTTCTCAGGCATACAATAAGTTTCAAAAGAAAGCATTACACGAAATAAGGAAGTGCGATAATTATGGAATACATCATAAATGTACCCACCTGATAGCAGCAACAGCTCATAGAATCACAAATCCAGAAACGAGGCGAGGTCAACACCTCTAGACACCTACATTACGACAAGATCCTACAATCAGAATCTATCTCGTCTTAAATCAGAAATCACAAGACAGACCTAGTCGAACTCGTTTCGACTAAGTAGTTCGTGAAGTTCTGTGGATGTTGGAACACTAAGACTCGGCACTAAACTCGACCAAAACATGCAAGGGAGTTCACACTAATCCATCTAAGGATTGACCAAGTCAAACTTAAATCAAGTCGAGTCCCAAATTTTCATATAACAATTATGTTCGAAAATAGAAATCATTTAATCGCATAAAATTAGAAGGTCAAGCTACCCTACGAATTAAGTTCTGAAAATTTATACAAAATTTTAACTCCCAGAAACATGTAAAATCACAAAGTTTCAGCTTTAAACTCAAAATACCCCATTTTATAAAATTCGAACAGTAATTCAGCAAAAAGGGCACCTTAATTCATACTCAGACTTAATGAATGCAAATGAACCTGAAAATTTTACACAGCAACATACATTATGCCAAAGTCCACTTATAAAAATTTCAGCCTTAAATGATAACTGCTGCTATTTTTAAAAATTCAAACGAGCAACAGCAGTTTATCGAATTTAAATCCAAACTGAAACCAAACGGACACTACAAATTCCCATATTTTATAAACATGATCAAACACCTAAAATATCACTCTCAGTCAAATTTCAGAATTTTCCATGCAGTAACCGAGTTTTAAAAATTCAAACAACACTTCTGCAGAATCAATAAATAAAATATTATCCATAACAAATCAACTCCAAAAATTCTGAAAATTTAACACAACACATATAAGACACAGAGGCATGACATATTCAAATTTCAGCTCATTTTACTCAGGAATGAATTTATTATGCATTTAAAAATATTCTGGACAGAACACAATTTAATTATTTAAAATAGCTACAGGTCTCCAAAAATTATGAAAATTTTACACAAGGCAGGAAATGAACAGATAACACAATCTTCAAAATTTCACATCATTTCGAGCAGCGAGCTATTTTTAAAAATTCGAACATCAAAACAGCGATTAACAAGCTCGACAACTTGACAAGTAAATCACAACACACAATTTATTGTCCGAGGCCTTTTCATAAGACCAAGGACTTGACATTGTTCCATTATCCACCAACTTACACGACTTTCGAGGTCTCGTTCGATTTTTGAGAAAATCGAAGAGATCCCGAACATACGATAACACATAAAATCATAATAACACATAATCGCACATATTCACATCAAGCGATTCACACATATATTACATTGTTCAACGAGCACTTCACGACAATAGTGTTTATATAACATCACAACAAATTCATATACAATTAACATCATTGAGCACATTAATCCGCAGAGCACGATTATCGCATTAAAGGAACACGAAATTTAAATCAACGAAGGGCCAAGGCTCGATACCGTTCTCGGAAAGCGTGAGAATGGTTCGAACGGATTTACGGGTCGACGGGCTCGACGGCTACGCGCGTCTCGCCGGGGAAGGAGCAGCGGCTGAACGGGGCCTTCGCGAGGGCCTGCGAGCCTGAGGATGACGGCTCGCGGAGGTGCAGCGAAGAGAAGTTCGCAGAGGCTGCTGTTCGTGAATGGGATTCGCCGGAAATGACCTCGACGGGGCTTGCAGGAGCGGTGGAGCAGCTTCGTGGGTGGGGGTCGTCGAGGGGTTGTTGTTCGCGAGCAGAGGAACTCGCTGGTTCGCGGAGGAGATGGCGGGGGTCGTCCGTGGGTCATTTTTCTCGTTCGCGTGAGCAGCAGCACACCGTGGTCGCTCGCGGTGGAGGGTCGCCGGAAAGGACGCTGGGACGGCGGAGGGCTCGGAGTTGCAGACGGGGGAAACTCGCGGAGGGAAGGGAGGTTATGGCAGCTCGCGGTGGTTCTGATCGCCGATGGCAGGGACTCGCCGGGAATAGCTCATGGACGGCCTGTGCGCGCAGAAGAAGGGGAAGAAGAGGGCGAGGGTCGATGAGATTTTTCTCCTTCTGCCGAAACGCAAGCGAGGGAGGGAGATTGGAGAGATTGCTGCGCGTTTTCGATCGAGAGAGAGAGGAAGAGATACATAGACTAGGTTAAAGACTTTCCTGGTTTACAAGAAATAAATATCACGCTCACAATGAGAGAACCGGGTTTGGGCCATTGGGCCGGTTTTTGGCTCGCGGGCCGGTCGGTTGGGCTGGTTTGCGACAATAAATCGACTCACGGGCTCGGTTTCGGTTCAAACGCATATTCTCGGGCCCGATAAAATCGCACGAAATATATTCGGCTCAGGCCCGATTCAATCACACGAAAATAAATCCAGCTCTCGGCTCGGGTTCTCCGATTACTAATTTCGACAGTTCCAATCGATCGCACGATAAATAAACAAAACTCCGGACAATATACATTAAATACGCACATTAATTTTAAAATACTAATATTATTAATCAAAATATACAATTAGCAATTAATTGGCAATTAGACATATAATATTTAGACATTCAAATTGGCAAGCAATAATTAATATATCACAATAATAATAATAATAATAATAATAATAATAATAATAATAATAATAATAATAATAATAATAATACTTCAAATAAACCACAAATAAATGGGGCATTACAGTCTACCCTCCTTAAATGATTTCCGTCCCCGGAAATCCAAGAAAAATCATCCAACTGGACGACTGACACAAGAGAGAAGCTCAAACCACTAAACTCGGATACTCCATCCGAATTTTTCCCACTCTACCAAGTCGCACCGATCTAGCCATGGTCACCCTACCGGACTTTGACGAGTACCTCTTCCGGACTCTCCCTGCTGGATTCGTCAATTCAGTAGGTCACCGGTACCTCATCAAAGGTAAGGTTCTGCCCACATGCAGCTCGTCAAAGATCGCCTCGTGCCTACAGTCACGCACATGTCCCCTCTCCAAGAGGCACTGAACAGGTCGTGCACTCTTGCAAGCTCCGGTGATGAGGTCAACCGTCAGGCTAAGACGCCGACTCGGTCGAGAATCACGAAAGGACCAACAAATGTGGCTGATACTTCCTCTCTTCCCAGAACTCGAGGCGTACAACGCCTCTTTCCGTACTCAGAACCTCGTACGGTACCATCAAGATCGTC
>BKCP01005494.1:427223-437833 GCA_008636005.1 Striga asiatica | reverse complement strand
TACAATTCAAACTTGACTACTAAGCGAAAGGTAGTAATCAAGGACAAAGGAATAACACTCGGGTAGCAAAGGCGTGAACGGTAGGTTAAAAGGGTTGAAAACGGATCAAGCTCGCACATTAATATTTGCTGCAAATTTCCAGAAATTTGATTGCACGAAGTTCGTATCTTGAACGCATCTCCTGAATGAATCTTACACGAAAAACTGACTATGCAACGATCGGGCTTCCGACGCAAATCTCGATAAAAATAAAATGATAAACACGCGATTCCTATTCCTCATGAAAGGCAACAGGCTGATCTAAAATTTACAAGAAGGTTACAACAAGAGAAGACGGGGTTTCAAGGCTCCAAAACAGCAATGAAAACATATCACATACAAAATCGAAAAAACCAGACAAATTTGGACGCGCACTCGCAAAACATTGGCATCATCTCCCAACACGAAAAAGATAATGACTTGGTTCCTGCTCAAGATGAAGCATAAGAGATAGAACTTTAACTCATCAGAAGAGTTCAAAGCCTGTTGACCGAGTTCAAGGGGTCAAAACAGCGACTAAACAACCATCAATGAAAGTTTTCAAAAAGAGGTTTATCAACCAACTCTTAAAAGTTCGACAATCACGGAATGAAGTTTCGGATGATAAGTCAAGGCTCGAATTTGTTCGATAAACAACTCAGCCTTAAATAACAAAAGAAGAGGGTGTCAATAACTCAATAATAGAGTTCTAATTCCCGCGAAGAATTTCGCGAGACAAACTAACGAGAAGTACACGGATAAAAACGAACAAATTATAACAAGGGAGAATCAGCCATTAAACTGATCCCCATGAATCTACAAACACAAGTGGTCGGATCATCGACGTGAAACCGACACTTACACTCCACTCCCGGTTCCCATTGACCGGGTTCTACATGCGTCTAATAGCTCTAGCCATAATAGTCACAGACTTCCGAATAATCCACACTTGGGACTCCATCGGTTGTCTGTTCCCTTTACTTAAGCCTTCTCTTTCGAGATGGCTTACGAATGATTCTCATTCGATGGAACTAAACAAAAACTCATAACGAGTGCACTGCTATAGACCAAACTTAACTCGATAACACCAACCCGAAAACTCACAACAAACATTTCTAAAGTTGGAACTTAACTCTATACCACTAGAGTTCAAGTCCGTATAAACGGAGGGTAAATTTCTAAGCCCCAATAAAAGAACAAACTATAATCACGATATCGATAATAATCAAAACAATAAAACTCATACCTTGAGCTGGCGCGGCGAGACGAAGCGAGTGGTCAAATGGTCATTGAACACTTAATCACATAAGAACCAGTCTACAGAAAAGCAAGACTGGCTCTGATACCAAACTGTAACGCCCCGTTTTATTTTAAAGAGTTTACTGAATTAATTAATGAAAATCAGAGTTTTTTTTTTTTTAAAAAATCCAAGTTAAAAACCTTTAACGAGAAACGGGCGCTACTTACTAAGAACAACAACAAATAACACACATCCATTAACTCAAGGAAACTACACATGCACGAGCTGACAATAAAACAAATCCCAATAATGCATAAAAGTTTCAAAACCATTTCTAAAGGTCTAGCACTAGTCAAAGTTCAACCAACATAAACATAGTTCGAAAAGTGAAAGCAGTAAATGATCCAAAGCAAATAAATAAATATCAAGTTTACGGAAGCATAGGTTTTCAAACACATATGACCACCATCTCGCTCGTCCTACGCCACCGCCTCCAGCTCGTCTCAACCTAGAACAAGGAAGAGAAAAGACAACAAGAAAAATAATGGGGGTGAGCAACCAACTAGCTCACCATTATCGCACAGTTATCCCGCATAATTATTTTAAAAGCAGTAACACAATATTCAGTATGCATAGAATCCAACAGTCTAAACCCCCTACCCGGCCCTATCGCAAACCTCCTATGTACATACAACAACCTTCCGACCAAACATCGGCAAGGCCGTAACTGGAAAATTTCCCCCACCCCGAACCACTCACGGATCATGGGAGTCCACCCCGAACTACTCACGGATCATGGATGTTTTCCAGGAGACAGTGGAGATGTTTTTCCCCCCCGAAACTCACACGGATCAGGGCGTCGCCTCCCGGATACAACGGGCAGGTGACCTCTCACTGTTATGCATTCGTCAAAGGCACTATCGTTCGGGACACTTAGACTAGAGTTCTCATGCATACAATAATTTTCAAAAGAAAGCGTTACACGAAATAAGGAAGTGCGATAATTATGGAATACATCATAAATGTACCCACCTGATAGCAGCAACAGCTCATAGAATCACAAATCCAGAAACGAGGCGAGGTCAACACCTCTAGACACATACATTACGACAAGATCCTACAATCAGAATCTATCTCGTCTTAAATCAGAAATCACAAGACAGACCTAGTCGAACTCGTTTCGACTAAGTAGTTCGTGAAGTTCTGTGGATGTTGGAACAGTAAGACTCGGCACTAAACTCGACCAAAACACGCAAGGGAGTTCACACTAATCCATCTAAGGATTGACCAAGTCAAACTTAAATCAAGTCGAGTCCCAAATTTTCATATAACAGTTATGTTCGAAAATAGAAATCATTTAATCGCATAAAATTAGAAGGTCAAGCTACCCTACGAATTAAGCTCTGAAAATTTATACAAAATTTTAACTCCCAGAAACATGTAAAATCACAAAGTTTCAGCTTTAAACTCAAAATACCCCATTTTATAAAATTCGAACAGTAATTCAGCAAAAAGGGCACCTTAATTCCTACTCAGACTTAATGAATGCAAATGAACCTGAAAATTTTACACAGAAACATACAGTATGCCAAAGTCCACTTATAAAAATTTCAGCCTTAAATGATAACTGCTGCTATTTTTAAAAATTCAAACGAGCAACAGCAGTTTATCGAATTTAAATCCAAACTGAAACCAAACGGACTTTACAAATTCCCATATTTTACAAACATGATCAAACACCTAGAATATGACTCTCCGTAAAATTTCAGAGTTTTCCATGCAGTAACCGATTTTTAAAAATTCAAACAACACTTCTGCAGAATCAATAAATAAAATATTATCCATATCAAATCAACTCCAAAAATTCTGAAAATTTAACACAACACATATAAGACACAGAGGCATGACATATTCAAATTTCAGCTCATTTTACTCAGGAATGAATTTATTATGCATTTAACAATATTCTGGACAGAACACAATTTAATTATTTAAAATAGCTACAGGTCTCCAAAAATTATGAAAATTTTACACAAGGCAGGAAATGAACAGATAACACATCGTTTCGAGCAGCGAGCTATTTTTAAAAATTCGAACATCAAAACAGCGATTAACAAGCTCGACAACTTGTCAAGTAAATCACAACACACAATTTATTGTCCGAGGCCTTTTCATAAGACCAAGGACTTGACATTGTTCCATTATCCACCAACTTACACGACTTTCGAGGTCTCGTTCGATTTTTGAGAAAATCGAAGAGATCCCGTACATACGATAACACATAAAATCATAATAACACATAATCGCACATATTCACATCAAGCGATTCACACATATATTACATTGTTCAACGAGAACTTCACGACAATAGTGTTTATATAACATCACAACAAATTCATATACAATTAACATCATTGAGCACATAAATCCGCAGAGCACGATTATCGCATTAAAGGAACACGAAATTTAAATCAACGAAGGGCCAAGGCTCGATACCGTTCTCGGAAAGCGTGAGAATGGTTCGAACGGATTTACGGGTCGACGGGCTCGACGGCTACGCGCGTCTCGCCGGGGAAGGAGCAGCGGCTGAACGGGGCCTTCGCGAGGGCCTGCGAGCCTGAGGATGACGGCTCGCGGAGGTGCAGCGAAGAGAAGTTCGCCGAGGCTGCTGTTCGTGAATGGGATTCACCGGAAATGACCTCGACGGGGCTTGCAGGAGCGGTGGAGCAGCTTCGTGGGTGGGGGTCGTCGAGGGGTTGTTGTTCGCGAGCAGAGGAACTCGCTGGTTCGCGGAGGAGATGGCGGGGGTCGTCCGTGGGTCATTTTTCTCGTTCGCGTGAGCAACAGCACACCGTGGTCGCTCGCGGTGAAGGGTCGCCGGAAAGGACGCTGGGACGGCGGAGGGCTCGGAGTTGCAGACGGGGGAAACTCGCGGAGGGAAGGGAGGTTATGGCAGCTCGCGGTGGTTCTGATCGCCGATGGCAGGGACTCGCCGGGAATAGCTCATGGACGGCCTGTGCGCGCAGAAGAAGGGGAAGACGAGGGCGAGGGTCGATGAGATTTTTCTCCTTCTGCCGAAACGCAAGCGAGGGAGGTAGATTGGAGAGATTGCTGCGCGTTTTCGATCGAGAGAGAGAGAGGAAGAGATACATAGACTAGGTTAAAGACTTTCCTGGTTTACAAGAAATAAATATCACGCTCACAATGAGAGAACCGGGTTTGGGCCATTGGGCCGGTTTTTGGCTCGCGGGCCGGTCGGTTGGGCTGGTTTGCGACAATAAATAGGCTCACGGGCTCGGTTTCGGTTCAAACGCATATTCTCGGGCCCGATAAAATCGCACGAAATATATTCGGCTCTGGCCCGATTCAATCACACGAAAATAAATCCAGCTCTCGGGCTCGGGTTCTCCGATTACTAATTTCGACAGTTCCAATCGATCGCACGATAAATAAACAAAACTCCGGACAATATACATTAAATACGCACATTGATTTTAAAATACTAATATTATTAATCAAAATATACAATTAGCAATTAATTGGCAATTAGACATATAATATTTAGACATTCAAATTGGCAAGCAATAATTAATATATCACAACAACAATAATAATAATAATAATAATAATAATAATAATAATAATAATAATAATAATAATAATAATACTTCAAATAAACCACAAATAAATGGGGCATTACAATTATTATTATTATTATTATTATTTTTGGCATGTTATGCTTATGATATTATATTTGTTGCAACCATTGGAAATCAATGGTGCAATAGTTGTAGTAGTTATGTGCAATCGGGCTTTTTATATATATACAATGAGATAGGTGTTTGTGAAACGTGTATTTGGTGCAACAGTCGTAGAACATTTGTGCAATATGTGTAGTTATTTGGTGCATCCTGATACTGTTGGATCCATATGTTGTTGTATGACTTATGTTTGCATCCTATGAGTGACATTCTTGTATTTTTACACGTTTAACTGATTTGTTTTACCCTTTTATTTTTTTTTTCAGGCGTTTATGAAGGAACTCGCATCAAAGACACGTGTTTCTTGCCACGGTCTGCATTGAAATTATACAATTGGTTGAGAATGCACCGCGAGACCTGTTGGGTGACGAGAATTTCACGAAAATGCAAGGTGCGGCACAGAAGCTGCTTGGGATTTGCAATGAAGATTCTAAAGGGAAGGGCAAACAACATATGCCTGATCAACCTAGCCAGCATGCGACTCGTGATGATGAACCACCCTTTAAGGCCCCAACTCAGATTGTTGATGACGATTTCTGGAATGATCCCGAGAACATAGCTGCCATAGATGCAATCGTTGATGCTGTTGCACGTCGTGACTGTCTCAAAGGATGCACTGTGAGGGCCCCAGCTACAAATTGGGATTGGGCCTTTCGTCTGATGAAGAGGAAGACGACATGGATATAGATCGCCGTCATACTACTTTCCAACACATGAGCGCTGGACATCACGTAGACTAAGTCGCTGTCGGAGAGCCTTCCACTGTACATGTGTCATCAGGTATTTTGTTTGAGTTTATCATTTCACGTTTATAACTAAATCATCTGATTGATGTTGTATATACGTGTTTAATGACTTATATTTTGTATTTTGTGTTTTTTTTTTTTTTNTTTTTTGTCAAGCTGATTGTGATGCGGTGGTTAATGAACCGGTCGCTGATACGGGTCATGTTTGTGTGCAAGGTATGTACCGTATATATTTTATATAGGGAAAATTGCACAAAATCCCCCTGTGTTTTTATAAATGTGCGCGTTATCCCCCTGTGTTATATAAAATGCATACTATCCCATCATGTTTTAGTGTCGACGGCTCATGCTCCCCTTTTTGTCCCTGGGTGCAAACACCGTTAGTTATTTTACAAACTTCCCGTTATGTCCCTTGGTTTAGAACAATCGTCTCACATTCACACCCACTGCTACAGAGAACGAAAAACCCCAAATTCGAAAAATCTCAGCAACGAAAAATCACAAATTTCAAACAAATGTACTAAATCGACGAAGAACTTCTGTTAATCTCACGTCGATGGCGACTTCTTAATATCTTTCAATATGGTCGAAGAAGAATTGATTCATTATTTTCAGTCCGCGACAAATTAGGATTCTCATTCTTGCTGTCGATCTCATATACTAAGGTATTTTCACATTGCCTTTCTTCCTATGTTTTAATAGATTGTTTATGTATGGTTGAACCTTCAAAGCTTGTTTGTTGAATGCATATATGAGATTAGGGTTTGTAGTGTTCTGTTTATTTCGTAATCTTTGCTTGTCATACAAATTAGGGTTGTTTATGTTAATGGTCCTTATGTGAAATGCAAATGAGATTAGGGTTTGCAGTGTTCTACTTATTTTTTAATCTTTGCTTGTCATACAAATTAGGGTTGTGCTTTGTATATAGTGTGCTTTGTATATGTTAATTGAATTGAACCAACAATATATAGTGTGCTTTGTATATATTGTGGTCCCTTTTGTTTTAATTTACATACTCCATTACATTAACCAATTAAATTGATCAATTTATTCTTGTTTTTATGCAGGATGACAGCCTGTTTTGATGTTAGAGTTGGGGGAGAGATAAAATGGGAGCCTTTTCGGCACTATTTTGGCGGACAGAGGGTTGGAGTTCAATGGGATGATGTGGACAAGTTGTCCTTCTTTGAAATCATGGATGTCTACAGGCAAGCTGGTGGCAAATCATCGACTGTGGAAATTCATTCACATAAGCCTGGGAAGACCCTACAGACAGCAAAGAAGCTCATGAAGATAGACTCTGATAAGGATATCATAGAGTTGGTGAAGAAATATGAAGGGGTTTATGTCATTCCACTATACTTCGAGGATTTACCTGGACCTATACAACAGATGGACATTGATGGGAACATCATTACTTCATAAGAAGAGATACCTCTTCTTGAGTATCCCCACACTCAAGAGAGCTTTATAGCGGAGTTGTATGATGACCAACAACCATCACACATGGAGTTTAATGAGGATGGTTCCCAATTTCATGAGGCTAATGAAGAAACTACAGAAGCCATAGCAGAAGAGGTATCTAGGGGTGAACCTGAAGGCCAGAGAGATGATGTACCTTATGAAGATGGAGTACAACATGGTGACAGCCAAGAACATGAAATGCCTCTTCAGTTTGAAACACAACATGAACAATGTGAATCACATGGTGGCCAAGAACCTGAGATACCACATGAGACTGCACCACAGGGAGAATGTGAATCACATGATGAGGATGAAGGACACCAAAGCGAGGAGGATGATGATTCAGATGATGAAATGTATGTACCTGACCAAAGTAGTGATGATATGTCATCTGAATTTTCTGAATGGGAGCTGGAAGATCTAGAAGGCCCTGAAGATGATGATATATTCCAGCACAGGGATCCTGATCATGCTAAGAAAGTTCACAAGATGGCTAGAGAATGGATGAAACAGAGAAGAAAGAAGAAAAAAGCAGCAAGAGAAGAAGCTGAAAATAAGAAAAAGTGTAATGAATATGATTGGTACAGTGATGTTGAAAATGATGAGCAGTTGTCTCAAATGGATGATGAATGGAATGATGGCATGAGTACGGCAAGTTTTGAGTTGAAGGTTGGTATGAAATTCCCTACCAGAACCAAATTCAAGGATGTTCTTAAAGACTGGTCTGTCAGAAAGGGTTATGATTTGAAATTTTCAAAGAATGAAGCTAAGCTCATCACAGCAAAGTGTAAAAGTGGGTGTGACTGGAATTTGAGGGCCTCAGTCATAGCTGATATGTCAACATTTCAGATCAAGACCCTGAAAGGCACACATTCATGTGCCTATAGGACAGAAAACAAACAAGCAGATTACAAGTATTTGTGGAGAAGGATGATGGACACATTGAGAGACAATCCTGGTGAGCCACTTTGAAGTCTGAGAAACAAAATTAAGAGAGATTGTGGAGTTGATATAAGCATTCATAAGGTGTACAGAGTTAGAGCTTATGGTTTGTCATTGTAGAACGTTGACATTGGGGAGCAATTTAGGAGACTGTATGACTACTGTTCCACTGTAGTCAAATACAACCCTGGTAGTAGCCTTATCCTAAAGCTCAACCATGACTTCACACCTCCAAAGTTTGTGAGGATGTATGTTTGCTTTAGTGCAATGAGGCAGGCTTTTGTGACTGGATGCAGGCCCATTATAGGGCTTGATGGATGTTTTCTGAAGACTCTACATGGTGGTCAACTTCTATCAGCTGTTGGTAGAGATGGCAATGACAACATGCTGCCGATTGCAATGGCCTATGTGGAAGTTGAGAAGGTGGACCCTTGGACTTGGTTCATTCAGAAGCTGTTAAGAGATATAGACCCATACCTAGAGAAGAAGTGGACCTTTGTTTCAGATAGACATAAAGGTTTGATTGAAGCTATTGGTAAAATCCAAGGGGCAGAACACAGGTATTGCTTGAAACACATGTACAATAATTTCAAGCAGAAATGGGGTGATTTGGAATTAAGAAAGTGGTTTTGGAAGGCAGCCAGCACATACAGTGTGAGAGAACACATTAGGTGCATGAAAGAAATCCAAAGGTTTGTCCCTAAGAAAGATGGCAAGGTGACTCCATTTGAGTGGCTCAAGGCTATCCCTGAAGAACACTGGGCAAGGTGTTCTTTCACTCCAAATGCAATGTGTGATGTAATTCTGAATAATCTATCAGAGTCTTTCAACAGTTACATTTTGGAAGCTAGGGATATGCCTATCATAGACATGTTTGAGTGGATAAGAAGAAGAATGATGGAAAGGATGCAGGTGAAGAGAACTGGTATTGAAAAATATGCAGAGGATATATGTCCAAACACAGTAAGAAAAATTGAAGAGCAAAGGATTTTAAGCAGAAATTGTTTCCCAACTTGGGGTGGAGAAGATAAGTATGAGATGGTGCATGGGGTTCAGAGTCATGTTGTGCAATTGAATGCTAGAAGTTGCACCTGTGGCATGTTTCAGTTGGTTGGGTATCCCTGTTGCCATGCATTAGCATGCATCTCATATCACAGGTTTACTCTTTCCAACTATGTGTCTGATTTTTTCAAAAAGGAGATGTATGTCAGAGTGTATAGTCATATGATCAACCCTGTTCCAGGGATGAATGACTTTGAAGATTCTGGAATGGGCCAAGTTCAACCACCTGATCCTGTGAAAAAAAGAGGTAGGCCAACAAAGAAAAGGAGGGCTGATGGTAATGACATGAAGACCATGAGAGGAAGTGCCAGCAGAAAGGGTCATCTTAAGACCTGCCAATTGTGGGGGGAGAAGAATCACAATAAGAGGAGCTGCAGGAAAAGGGCTAGGGAAAATTCTGGTGCACCTGAACAGGTAAATTTATTATTTTCCATAATTTATGCATTCAGCTTCACAAAATTCTTAAGAGCTTCACATAATTTATTGCTAAATATTGTTTTTGACTTCCATGAACATTGCAGCAACATCCATCTCAGCCTACTACTGATCCTGTTGAAGACTTTTTCCACAACACTGGCCCTCAAAGCTCCACTCAACAAAGCATCTAGTGCCTACCAGCTCAAGGTGTGTTGAAATCTGAACCACTTATTTTGTCTAGGACCTTTCATTGTTTTTTGTCATAAGGGCATTGTTTTCCAAAATCTGAACCACTTATTTTGTCTCTTAAGCATATTGGTCAGTTATTTTGTGTAAGTTGAAGGTGGTATGGTGGTACATTTATGACCAGTTATTTTGTATATGCTATTGATGTTGGTTGTAGGCCATTGGTGTTTGCACTTTTGTGTAAGTTGTAGGCCATTAGTGTTGGCATTAGTGCATATTTTGGCTGGTTGTTATTTTGTAAGCATGTTGCAACAAGGCTGTTTTGGTTGGTATTTATAATATGTTGGTATTTATCTTGTTATAAGTCTGTTTTGGCCTATATGTTTTGTTTATTAATGCAGATAGTATATTGGTAAATATGTTGTTGTTTATTAATGCAGATTGTACTATATTGGTATTTATGGTGCTACAAATCTATTTTGTAGCTTTGTTTTGCATTTATGTTGTTGGCCAGGATATGTTTTGCATTCAACTAATGTTCATTTTGTTCATTCTAATCTTGAATTTCATACAAAATAAAGGCTTACATTATCAAGCATTACATTCTACAATTACTTGAGCATGATAACCGCTACAAGGATTACAATTACAAGAAAAATCACTCCATTGTTAAATCTTTTTTCCAATTTCTCCATCCTTGAATGCATCTCCTTTAGCATTGACATGACTTCAGCATTTTCATGTGCTAATGTTGCTCCAGTTGATTGAACTTCA
>BKCP01005494.1:408432-427067 GCA_008636005.1 Striga asiatica | reverse complement strand
CTGCGGAAAAAAAAAAAATGGCAAACATACCTGTTTTTTTGCTCCCAGGTGGTAGAGGAATTTGTGAGGAAGAAGAAGATATAAGGCAGGCATATTTAAAGAGATTCAGTAAGGGTAAAAGTGACTTTTTGTAAACAATAACGGTCAAAAGGTATCCACACACTTGCTCATTCAGCGCGTTTCATACACACGCGTTAACTCAAACGGTCGGGGGAATTCGCGCAAACGGCAGTAAAACTTAAGGGGGTATGGTGCATTTTTTAAAACACGGGGTAAAAGCGCGCACATTTAGATAAATACAGGGGGGCGCGGCGTATTTTACTCATTTTATATATATGGGTCTTTATTATACTGTCCATTGTGATTGTAATTAAATTTTATTTTTTTATGTGTTGAATAGGTGCCGGTGGTGATACGATTGTTGATGTTGGTGTTGTTAACGTTGGAAGATCAAAAAGGAGTCCAAAGTTATCCAGCTTCCATAAATCCCCTTTCAAACTGAGGTGTATTGATGTGGTTAAAAAACTCGACAGACAGGAAAATATGGTCGTTAATTGGGTTCTGCATAAAGCTCATGAGTAAGATATATGTTGCGCCATAGTGTTATTCTTTTTCTTTAATCAACTTTATTGTCCAGTATAATTATATATTCTGTTTTTACTGTGTTCTGAAAATATTTTATGCATAGTGATGTGATTATACATCAGTCTCTGTCCCTTGAGTATATTGTGAAGAGGGATGTGGTGGCATGCTTGGCACCGAATATGCCAATCAACGAGGCACTTATTCATCTGTGGGCTCGTATAATGAACTGCAATTAGAAGATCCGGAGTCGTGGTTCAGTACCGTGTTTCTTTGCAACCACGCGTCCGTGTAATGAGGTGCATCATCATATATTTTGGTGTATTAGATGCGTACTTATGATTTTGTTTCAGTAATGCTTACTATAAAATTTCGTGAATCACAACTTTTTTATGGGAAAGAGAAAGAAGGACGTAAGTTACAAGAAGTTTATGATTATTGAACCCGTTTGGGAGTTGCATTTATGAAAATGTTGAAAAAATTTTTGGAAATAAGTAGCGCCTCAAGTGTTTTGAAATAAATTTTTAAAAAATTTATTCTGATTTTTGGCAAATAAAAGTGGGGCGTTACAACTATGTTCATAAAAATTCAACATAACGTTTAGAAAAGTGCAACGTATGATATGAAAAAACTGCAATATACATATTGTGTTCGCGGTCGATGCGCACATCTAAATACCATATCGTACCACGTGCTTTTACCGACTATTATTCACGGCGTGCAATCAAATCAGATGAAAAAAGTTCAACGCAATGCTCATAATAGTTCAACGTGATGTTTAGAAAAGTGCAACGTATGATGCAAAAAAACTGCAATATACATAGTGTGTTCGCGGTCGATGCACACAGCCAAATACCATATAAACGACCCACGAGCACACATTAATTATCAGCCAATACCATTGAAAAAAAAAAAGATGATAGTAGTATTAAAATGTCCGACGTAAAACCCACGACAACGATCGAGTGCTACATAGAGCAATATCAGTTAAACAAATGACCATATGTCTCTATCTTTTCCAGATACATAAAAAATTAAATAGAAATCCAAATAGAAATTAACATTAACTCAAATGTCCAATCGTAGCATTTAATCCAAGATGAATCTCATAAACTGCTCGTTCCATCCCCTGTCGTTGTGTCTGCATGTACTTTTTTTTTATATATATGTTAATATTCATACATCTCATCTAATATGCATTACACTATTGTACGAATACACACACATTGTTAATAAATACATACGAATATTGAGAAACAATATAGGATGTTGACATATGTATAGAGAGGCATGTTGTAGAGAAATATATATGCATAATATATATGTTAGAGTATCAGACAACTATTTGTGCATTTACCTCGACGGAATTTGATGTGTATGTCTGTTGCTTCTTGGGACACGTACGTGCGTTGTGGCCTGCTATTTCACCACACGACTTTCACGTCCTTCGTTTCTTTTGCGACCCTTCAATTACCTTCTCCTTTGCACTTCTCAGTCTCTTTCCACTGCCTTTGTTCTTGGATTGTGTCGGAGGGTGAATTTTCACCTCTTGAGGAGCAGCCATGCCGACAAACGATTCAAATTGGTGTTCTTCACCAATGATCGTTGTATCCCCTGATTGCAAACAGCATACACGATATTTTATAAATTGCAACAACGTGTTTTATATTGTGGAATGTGACGATATGTAAAGTTCAATAATATAGTGTATACATCGTAAATGCTTAGGAACACTTTACCGCCTGAGGAAAGGAGAAACTCGACTTTCTGTAAGGCAAGATCAGAGAATAAGAGCCAAAAGCGCTGGCTACAGGATTGGTGTGGAGAATTGGTGATGTGATCGTTGCATCCCCTGTTTGAGCAGACATGAGCTTAGACTTGCATGCTTCGATGATTTTGGAAAATTCGATAAGGCGATCGACACAAGGCTCAGCTAATCCAATGCATATATGTATATCTGACCACAATTTGTTCAACAAGTGTTTTGTATCATCGGCCCGAGCACATTGTATAGCAACATTGCCAAGAACATGAAACATTGGATTATTAATCGCCTGCTTCGTCCATCTTAATATGATATGTGCCGACGGAATTAGATTGAAGTTAAGGTGTTTGAGCACAGAAAACAGGTCTTTGAGCACAAAATACACGTGTCTACACAACCACCCGTACAACTCGAAGTGCTTGCACAAGCATGCAGACGTAGTCAGGACGACATTATGAATAACAGTGAAGGTCTTACCATTTGGGTCTTTGAGTTTGAATTCCATAATTCCTCCACTTTCAGAGACGCTCGTTACACGACAATTGAAACATGCTGCACATATCTCACCCTGTACACGGTAGAATGAGAATGTCGTGTAAACAGACCTCGCGTGCCTCTCAATCGCCAGAGGTGTCTTCAAGTCAGCCATTTGCCTACTCACTGTCGTTTTGTAGTTTGACCAACACATTTTGTTGCGCGTCCATCGCGCTGTCAAAATGTAGTAAGAACTCGACTAAGCTGGAATGACTACTCGTGAAATGACCGAACCAATGGTTCTCGCTCTCGGACCTGGACATTGTCCTCATCAAACCACTCATTTTGACATCCCTGAAAAAGGCTGGAATCCAAAATTTCCCTTTTGCAAATAGATCAGCAAACCAATTGTGTGTTTCCAGCATATAATCTCTCATTATTGCCACCCATTTAGCTTCAAATTCATCAGGCTCTATAGTTCGATCCCACACAATTTAATTAAGCCTTCGTTTGAATTCTACATCATTATTTAAAGAAGGACCAACCTTGTCGCATAATTTTTTCATTATATGCCACATGCAAAATCAGTGTTTGCAAGTTTCGAATACCTTAGGAAACGCAATGCCGATGGACGGGTCTTGGTCTGTGACAATGTACTCGAGCTCGTGGATCATGGCATCCTTGAAATTCTTCAATACCCAAACATAAGAGTCGACGTCCTCTTTCGATATCAAGGCAGCTGCAAATGTCACACACTTTCCGTGGTTATCTATGCTGGTAAAATGTGCGAATACCATGTTGTACCTACACATTGAACAAGTTGATTTAGTACACAAGTGATAATTTTTATATTGTGCAACCAGAGAATGTATAAACTATGCAATTATTGTTGACATTTGCAAATATTATTGACCTGACAATATATATTGGAAAATATACGTGAAATTTGTGCTAACTTGTTTGTGTGGTACGTCGCATCAAACGATACAACATCACCAAACGCACCGTAGTTCCTCCTCGACATCGGATCAGCCCAAAAAAGCCATTTCAAACAGTCGTTTTCATCAAGCTCGTATTGGAAGTAGAAGGCTGAGCTTGCTTCCTGACGCTTATGGAATTTCACGATCATCAACTATGAATCAGCTTCTAAGATGTACGCAAGGAGTTCCTGCTTAAAGTTCTTGAAATCCACGCTGGTGGCTCCAATGTTCGAGTACCCTCCAACCATCTCTTTGTACAATTTGTACGACTTGACCGACCCTATATTGTCCTTTATGCAATTCATTATGAACGACCGATGTCCTGCATTCATCAACCTACTGATCTTCAAATGTGACTTGCAAGCATCAGATATCATTGAGTGGCTATGTTTTTCCTCAAAGATTTTAACGATGTATCCGTTCAATCCATCAGTCCTACCTGGCTGGACACTCTACGTCTTGTCACGTGTCCTTTAGCATGTGTTGTAGAAATGATGACTGCACGCTGCTTGTAACCCTCTCGCGAGCACACGAGGTACTTCCAAATAACCGTCTTGTCACGTGCTTTCGCCAACGTGCTATGCCTCACATCATATCCAACGATAAGAGCATAAGTCTTGTAGAAATTCACCGCTTCATGTAATTCCTGGAATCTTTGTCCTTGATACGGTTTAATCGATTCGTCACATTGTGGTATCCAATGTTTTGTTCCACCCGGTGTTATTAAAATTTGTTGTTGTGTAACCGGTGGTTGCATTCCTTAGGTGCCATTGCAAGGAAAAAAAAAACAGAAAAATAAAACATATCAGTAGTAATAACTAAACCCACCGATTGCACCGATGTGAATAGACAATTGCACGAGAATCGACTGTTGCACTTTATCACAGAATAGATAAAATTGTCCTCAATACCTGGTTGAGAGTCATTTAATTCCATTGTTTATGCGACCCAACCATGAAAACGTATGAAGTCCCTAAAATCACATGAAAAAACATAGTATATCAGATCAACTATCCACTAATTAGCATATGAATATTACATATTTTGACATGTAGATAATTAAACCAACAACTCTCAATTTCGTACAATAATTGACCAAAATCGAAAGTTAATTGGAAAATATACCTGCGCCATCGAGTATGTGATATGGCGGTTCAATTGGAAGTTTCGGGCTCGCGAAATTGGTATGGAAATCTCATGGGATATGGGAAAATCGGGCTCGAAATAGTGAAAATCTATTGCACAATTTCAAGAGAATGGAATATTTTCCATTGATTTGTGTTAATCGCTCACAAAAACACACAGCTGCGGGATTTGAGGTATGAGCTTAGGTGCGGGTATGAATTTAGCTGAGGGTTTCCAGCTGCAGATCTTCCATTAATTATCGATCTTTGCGGGTATGAGCTTACGACAAATTAGTTGATCAGTGTATTTACACTATTACCCTCCAATTGATATGGTAAGTGAATTCCAACGGGTATCTTATGTTCGTCTGATTTCATTGATATAGTGTACCATATATATATATATATATAATTTGGAGCAACAAGGCATTAAATTATATTATCTCGCATTTAATTATATTATCCCACCTAAAATTTTCAGCATTTAATTATATTAATATCAGTTCCTGCCTAAAACAACTATACAAATTATAATATTAATTTTTTGTTTTGCTTTTTGTTTTTCCTTATATCACCTAATTAGTGTAATGATAATATTTGTACGAATGTTCTAGCTAAAATCGTGCATTTTTTATTTGCTTTTTTTCTTTTCTTTTCCTCCAATAATTTTAGACTTATAAGGTGCAGTAATCTTCCACCTCAAATCGTGCACTCTAATTGATTTATTTGGCAAAAATCATGTAAACATTGATATATACTCATTTTAGATGCAAAGAATTATACAAGAAATTAAATTACAAAATAAAATTTAACAGAATATTAAGATCAAGTCAGTTTTTGTCTTGGTTCCTGCAAAATAATAAAAAATAAAATTTTAATTATATATGAGTTTAACAAAAAAAATACTTATGAGCATATTAACTGAAAACACGATTTTACAAAAAAATAAAAAGACTTTGGAAAACAATTACAGATCTTGATAGATCTGTACTTTAATCGCCAAATTGAACCACTTTCTTATGATTCATTGAAGTATGTTAACAAATTAGGGACGACAACCTTAAATCAAATCATAAAATTTCAAATCTTGATAGATGATTGGTAGAAAAAAAGTGTGTATTTTATATACTTATTGGTGTATTTTTATATGTTTAATTTTATCGCACTTATATATTTTTCGACTTATTTATTTATTAGATGGATTCAAATACTATGATATATTTAATATTTATTTTCAGGATATTAGAATAATAATATGGACAACGGTACATTGAAAGCTGGAGTATTAGGCACTTCAAGATTGATTAATCAAGGCTCGTAGTGTTGAGTGGACCCATGATGACTATGCCTAAATCCAAGGCCCAAATATGTATTTTGGAACTACAATTGGAAGCCTGCAACTTGTGAAATAAGAAATAAAGATCCAAAACTTGAAGGCCCATTCATGCTTACGATTAATTGGTGGAGATACTCGGCAGCAATTGGGACTTATTTATTAATAGAGGGGATATCACGCATATCATAACAGAGGAGATTTATTTACGGCAAAAAGGAGCCGCCACACAGAAACAGAAGAAAAAATCAAAAAAGAAAGCCGCGCGCAGAGAACTGACTAGGAATCTGGCAATTGTGAAGGGAAACCGCACCCGTACACAAGGGAGATAATGTAAGAAAATTTAATTTTGTACCGATTTTACGGTTCTATTTTCCGTAAGTGGAAGACTTAGAAAATTCTCAAAACCATTTTAAGGTGAATAAGAAATTAATTCTAAGTTGTATATGTGGGAAATGTGAGGTTGAATTAATAAGTTTAAGTAACTCAAATTGTTGAATTCGTAAAACATTCTGTTTTTTACAACTAGTAGGACAATCCAAACAAGACCTGATCATGCAATTTTCATTTTAGAACTCTAGAGGGGTTCGTTGGGGACAAGTAGGAAAAAACAGAACTCGATTTTGAGTCTGTATGAGCTCGTACGAGCCCGCGGAGTACGGGCGTGCAGCTGGCAGCGGACACCGAAAGGTCGCAACCCTTGGTGACTATAAGGTGTCTTTTGGTCTATAGATGCATCCGTTCTCATTTGGGTATGTCCCAAAAGGTTCCTTTTGACACTTAAACCTCTTGGAGGTGTTTTCCTACATCTATAAATATCCACATAAATTAAACCATTCAAATTATGGAAAAACTAAGAGCCCTTGCATTATATTTTCAAAGTTCATAAAGCATATTGTGTTCTTTGATTTTTTATTTGAGTCTTGAGAGTTCCAAACGATAGTATTGTTTGCCGAAGGCTTGTATATTTGAAGTACCACTATATACAAGTCGAAAGTCGTTGTATCTTGGAGGCGTTTTCCGTTAACCGTGTTTATTTTACGGGACAATTTCGTCTTAAGGAAAATGTAACTATTTCGTGCCTCGACTCTGATTTTGTTTTTTGTTTTCTTTATTCTCCTTAAGCCATCTTCTTGATAATCACAAACCACAATATACTACAATCGTAAGACGAAATTCCTTGTGAATTCATAAGATGGCAACCGAAGGAAACCAAGCGTCTTCTTCAAGTGATCAACCGACTGCTACACCGATTACTAATCTATTGAGGGTAGTCACTCCCGTCCAAGGCGAGAGACCGTCAAAGTTCAATGGCTCTATTTTAAAGAGGTGACAGCAAAGGATGTGTTACCACCTCACAACTCTCTCCCTCTCTAGTTTACTTTTAGAGGACTCTTTGATTGTCCCCAAAAGTGAGACTAACGTCCAAAAATGTATGGTCTTGGATGCTTGGCATCATAGTAATTTCTTGTGTAGAAATCTAATACTTAACGGAATAGAAAACACATTATATAATGTGTATAGCCTGGTTAAGATGTCTTAGGAGTTGTGGAACTCTTTAGAAGCAATAGAGAAAATGGAATATGATGGCACTAAAACTTTTATCGGTAAATTCCTTTAGTACGATATGATTGACACAAAGTTGGTGGTTAATCAAGTTCAAGAGATTCAAATCCTTCATGATATGATGGCCAAGGGATTGATTGTGAATGTAGCCTTTCAAGTGGCGGCTAATGTTGAAAGGTTGTCTCCTCTGTGGAACGACTTCAAGAGTTATCTCATGCATAAACGCAAAGAGATGAAACTAGAGGATTTGATAGTTCGTCTTCAGATAGAAGAAAATAATCAAAGGCCGAATATTAGGCAAATGGAGCGAGATAGAGGCTAGGCAAACTTGACCGAGCCGAGCTCGAGTAAGAAGCGTAAATACGCTTTTAATGGCAAACCCAAATGGGAAGCCAAGAAATCCAAGGGATGTTGTTAAGATGGTGGCAAACCAAGGTACCTTGCCGAACATTACTAACTTCTAAAGAGGGGTAAAGGATAGTGCGAATTGTCGAGGACAAGATAATACTTGTCAGAGCTCGATCTTCCCGTCGTGGTTCGAGTACATACTTGATTAAAATTCTATGTTTACAACGGATAAGAACAAGAACCACTTGACCCATATGCGCTTATAAAAATTGTACTACAACCCTACTACGGAAGAAAGTATTTGTGGAGTTCCTCGACTTCAAGAGCTGAAGGATATGACAAGGTAGTGTGCTAAGAATGAATATTGGAAATCATGGATGTTCTTCATGCTGAAGACATCCATAAGAATCTAGGTTTCGGACCATTAATTGAGTAAGGCTGGATTTAGATTAGTTTATGATCATCGTCAAATAAGTTATGTCGAAATATGATGTATTATTAGCATAAGTAGACCTTAATAAAGGTTATCTTACAATTAATGTAAAAATTGTAAACTATTGTTTGACGAAAAAATAAATACGTTGGTCTTATTTATTGAGTGTTCTAATTTATGGCATGATAAATTGGAACTTGTGAATTTTAACATTGGAAGTTGGTGAGTGTTAAAATGAAAAAGTGACAAAAGTCGTATGAGATGGTTGCTTAATTGACTAGTCTTCTCTAGATAAGTCACAATGGTAAATATGATTTAAGAGTTTGTGCAAACTTGAGTCGAAAATAAGAATGCACAATGTATTGTCATAAAGCTTTTGTAGCTTTAAGCCACATATGAATGATGTTGATATTCAATAAAATAGTCGAAAGAAATATTCACTCTTTAGTAGGTGATAATTCTTGTTAGTAAGCTTGAATTTAAGCTAAATGCTTATGTGAGAAGTAGTTATTTAGACAAAATTGCAAACACCACACGAAGGTAGATACGAAACTCCGTTTGAGATATAAAAAGAGCAAAATCATTCGTACCTATACCTTAAAATGTGTGGTTGTTTGGGCATGGAAAGCACCACATGAATGTAGATACGAAACTCCGTTTGAGTTATAAAAAGAGCAAAAGCATTCGTACTTATACCTTGAAATGTGGGGGTGTTTGAGCCAAGGTAGAAATACCTAATTAATGACATGAAAAGTTTGTTGAAACAATTTGCCGAATGGGTTTTTCATTGAATGACAAAATGAGTTTATGAAGGTTCTTCCTACTCTTTGTGATCATAAGTCCTATGTAGACAATATGATGATCTTGGAATATAATCATGATGTGTTCATGAATACCAAGAAGATAAACTTTGACATTTAAAGTTTGTGAAATTCCGATGTGATTGTGGAGATTAAGTTTCTACGAGATCGGAAGTAATTGTTTGGCACAATCTCAGCATGTCAAATGTTGTTGAAGAGGTTCGATGATATAGATAAAACCTCAAGCTAAACTGCATGTAAAATTGACTCTACACGTAGCTAAGAATTCAAGAATAATTAGTTTCTCGGTGAAAGTATGTTGAATAATTGGAGGCTTGAGGTACTTGTCAGATAGTACTCGCCCCAATGTTGCATTTTCGCGAGCAAACTAAGATGTTCACGAGTAAATCGAGCGATGAATTTTGATCACGCTAAATAGAGTATTTGACATGAAAACTCTAAGACAAAAAGTGACTAGGTGTTCACTTTAGGTGGGTAGAGTTGTGTCATGAAAATAATCTAAGTACAAAGCTAGATCCACAATGAAGTCTGAGTTTATAAATTTGGACAAAAGGGGTGGATGAAGCTAAATGACTTAGATATATTCCTTGATGGAATGAATTGTGCTCATCATGATGTGTATTTCGGATAATAAATCAGTAGTTGGAAGAGTGCAAAGTAGTTTGTACAATAGTAAGTCTAGACATAAATGTCAGAGACTTAATTTCAATAAGAAAATTATCAGATGTGGGGGTTATATCGGTTGACTATGTAAAGTCAAAGATAAACCTAACAATTCCGTTTACATAAAGCATGAAACGAGATAAATTGTTCAAACTGGTTAGAGGAATGAGTATAATAAAAATCCACAACAAACGAACGGTCTTAGCAGTAACCCAACCATGAGAATCGGAGATCCTGAAACCTTGGTTCAATGGGAAAACTAAGTTTTGACAGTTCATTGAAACACTTGAAAATTTTCTGCTCATTTCTAGAACCGTCAAGTGTTAAAATCTACCTAAGTGGTGAGGGTAAGTCGAGGACTTTAAATGATTCCTATACCTACGGGTGGAGTAAGGCAGGATATTCTTTATAGGATAATCACCTTTGTAAGTGAGAACAAGAAATTGTTACAGCTGTTGTTGTGTGAGTACTATTGTCTTGGTGCATACGAACAGCTGGTAAGTTCAAAGCATCACATAACTAACTGGGTAGTGTATCCGATAGTATTTCACTAAGGAAGATTCAAAGTCACAAGCTATCTATCTTGATGCAATTATGGTTCGTCGGGACTCTCAAGTATTGCATACATGCATTAATTTCATTCATGTGGGGGATTGTAAGAAAATTTGGTTTTGTACCGATTTTACGGTTCCATTTTTCGTAAGTGGATGACTTAGAAAATTCTCAAAACCATTTTAAGGTGAATGAGAAATTAATTCTAAGTTGTATATGTGAAAAATGTGAGGTTGAAGCAATGAGTTTAAGTAACTCAAATTGTTGGATTCGTAAAACATTCTGTCTTTGACAAGTGTTATGACAATCCAATAAAGACCTAATCATGCACATGCTAGAACTCTACAGGTGTTCGTTGGGGACAAGTAGGAAAAAAACGAAACTCGATTTCGAGTCCGTATAAGCTCGTACGATCCCACGGAGTACGGCCGTGCAGCTGGCTGCAGACACCGAATGGTCGCAACCCTTTGTGACTATAAAGTGTCTTTTGGTCTATAGATGCATCCGTTCTCGTTTGGGTATGTCCCAAAAGGTGCCTTTTGACACTTAAACCTCTTGGAGGTGTTTTCCTACATCGATAAATACCCACATAAATTAAACCATTCAAATTATGGAAAAACTAAGAGCTCTTGCATTATATTTTCAAAGTTCATAAAGCATATTGTGTTCTTTGATTTTTTATTTGAGTCGTGAGAGTTCCAAACAATAGTATTGTTTGCCGAAGGCTTTTATATTTGAAGTACCACTATATACAAGTCGAAAGTCGTTGTATCTTGGAGGCGTTTTCCGTTAACCGTGTTTATTTTACGGGACAATTTCGTCTTAAGGGGAACGTAACTATTTCGTGCCTCGACTCTGATTTTGTTTTTCGTTTTCTTTATTCTCCTTAAGCCATCTTCTTGATAATCACAAACCACAATATACTACAATCCTAAGACGAAATTCCTTGTGAATTCATAAGATGGCAACCGAAGGAAACCAAACGTCTTCTTCAAGTTATCAACCGACCGCTACACCGATTACTAATCTATTGAGGGTAGTCACTCCCGTCCAAGGCGAGAGACCGTCGAAGTTCAATGGATCTATTTTCAAGAGGTGACAGCAAAGGATGTGCCACCACCTCACAACTCTCTCCCTCTCTAGTTTACTTTCAAAGGACTCTTTGATCGTCCCCGAAAGTGAGACTAACGTCCAAAAACGTATAGTCTTGGATTCTTGGCATCATAGTAATTTTTTCTGTTGAAATCTAATACTTAACGAACTAGAAAACACACTATATAATGTGTATAGCCCGGTTAAGATGTCTAAGGAGTTGTAGAACTCTTTGGAAGCAACGTACAAAATGGAAGATGATGGCACTAAAACTTTTATCGGTAAATTCCTTTAGTACGATATGATTGACACAAATTTGGTGGTTAATCAAGTTCAAGAGATTCAAATCCTTCATGATATGATGGCCAAGGGATTGATTGTGAATGTAGCCTTTTAAGTGGCGGCTATTGTTGAAAAGTTGTCTCCTTTGTGGAGCGGCTTCAAGAGTTATCTCATGCATAAACGCAAAGAGATGATACTCGAGGATTTGATAGTTCGTCTTCGAATAGAAGAAGATAATCAAAATCCATAAGTATTGGTCAAATGGAGAGAGATAGAGGCTAGGCAAACTTGACCGAGCCGAGCTTGAGTAAGATGTAAATACGCTTTTAATGGCAAACCCAAATGGGAAGCCAAGAAATCCAAAGGATGTTGTTAAGATGGTGACACACCAGGGTACCTTGCCGAACATTACTAACTTCTAAAGAGAGGTAAAGGATAGTGTGAATTGTTGAGGATAAGATATTACTTGTAAGAGCTCGATCTTACCGTCGTGGTTCGAGTACATACTTGATTAAAATTCTACGTTTACAGTGGATAAGAACAAGAGCCACTTGACCCATATGCACTTATAAATATTGTCCTACAACCCTAGTACGGAAGGAAGTATTTGTGGAATTCCTCGACTTCAAGTGTTGAAGGAAATGACAAGGTAGTGTGCTAAGAATGAATATTGAAAATCGTGGATGTTCTTCATGCTCATGACATCCATAAGAATCTATGTTTCGAACCATTAATTAAGTAAGGCTGGATTTAGATTAGTTTATGATCGTCGACAAATAAGTTATGTCAAAATATGATGTATTCTTAGCATAAGTAGACCTTAATAAAGGTCATCATTCAATTAATGTAAAAATTGTAAACTATTGTTTGACGAAAAAATAAATTAGTTGGTCTTATTTATTGAGTGTTCTAATTTATGGCACGATAAATTGGAACCTGTGAATTTTAACACTAGAAGTTGGTGAATCTAGAATTGATTCATACAACAAGTATGAAAATTGTGTTAAAATGAAAAAGTGACAAAAGCATCGTATGAAATGGTTGCTTGATTGACTAGTCCTCTCTAGATAAGTCACAATGGTAAATATGATTTAAGAGTTTGTGCAAACTTGAGTCGAAAATAAGAATGCAGAATGTATTTTCATAAAGCTTTTGTAGCATTAAGCCACAAATGAATGATGTTGATATTCAATGAAATAGTCGGAAGAAATATTCACTCTTTAGTAGGTGATAATTCTTGTTAGTAAGCTTGAATTTAAGCTAAATGCTTATGTGAGAAGTAGTTATTTAGACATAATTGCAAACACCACACGATGGTAGACACGAAACTCCGTTTGAGTTTTAAAAAGAGCAAAAGTATTCGTTCCTATACCTTAAAATGTGGGGTTGTTTGGGCATGGAAATCACCACATGAAGGTAGATACGAAACTCCGTTTGAGTTATAAAAAGAGCAAAAGCATTTGTACTTATACCTTAAAATGTGGGGGTGTTTGAGCCAATGTAGAAATACCAAATTAATGACATGAAAAGTTTGTTGAAACAATTTGCCGAATGGTTTTTTAATTGAATGACAAAATGAGTCTATGAAGGTTCTTCCGACTCTTTGTGATCATAAGTCTTATGTAGACAATATGATGATCTTTGAATATTATCATGATGTGTTCATGAATACCAAGAAGATAACTTTGACATTTAAAGTTTGTGAAATTGCGATGTAATTGTGGAAATTAAGTTTCTACGAGATCGGAAGTAATTGTTTGGCACAATCTCATCATGTAAAATGTTGTTGAAGAGGTTCGATGATATCGATATAACCTCAAGCTAAAGTGTATGTAAAATTGACTCTACACGTAGCTAAGAATTCAAGAATAATTAGTTTCTCGGTGAAAGTATGTTGAATAATTGGTGGCTTGAGGTACTTGTCGGATAGTACTCGCCCTAATATTGCAATTTCGCGAGCAAACTAAGTTGTTCATGAGTAGCTCGAGCGATGAATTTTGATCACACTAAATAGAGTATTAGACATGAAAAACTCTAAGACAAAGAGTGACTACGTGTTCACTTTAGGTGGGTAGAGTTGTGTCATGAAAATAATCTAAGTACAAAGCTAGATCCACAATGAAGTTTGAGTTTATAAATTAGGACAAAAGAGGTGGATGAAGCAAAATGACTTAGAGATATATATTCCTTGGTGGAATGAATTGTGCTCATCATGATGATCATTTCGGATAATCAATCAGCAGTTGGAAGAGTGCAAAGTTTATTATACAATAGTAAGTCTAGACATAAACGTCAGAGACTTAATTTCAATAAGAAAATTATCTCATGTGGAGGTTATATCGGTTGACTATGTGAAGTCAAAGATAAACCTAACAGATCCGTTTACATAACGCATGAAACGAGATAAATTGTTCAAACTGGTTAGGGGAATGAGCTTAATAAAAATCCACAATAAACGAACGATCCTAGCGGTAACCCAACCATGAGAGTCGGAGATCCCGAAACCTTGGTTCAATGGAAAAACTAAGTTTTGACAGTCCAGTGAAACACTTGAAAATTTTCCGCTCATTTTCTAAACCGTCAAGTGTTAAAATCTGCCTAAGTGGTGAGGTTAAGTAGAGGAGTTTTAATGATTCGTATACCTACGGGTGGAGTAAGGCAGGATACTCTTTATAGGATAATCACTTTTGTAAGTGAGAAGTAAATAGGTTGCTTCAAATGAACACTTACTAAACCGAGATATGGTCCAAGGCCGAAATGGACAGAACGTGAGAACAAGAAATTGTTAGAGCTGTTGTTGTGTGAGTACTATTGTCTTGGTGCACACAAACAGCCGGTAAGTTCAAAGAATCACACTACTAATTGGCTAGTGTATTCAATAGTATTTTACTAATGAAGATTCAAAGCCACAAGCTATCTATCCTGATGTAATTAAGGTTCGTCGGGACTCTCAAGTGTTGCATACATGCATTAATTTCATTCATGTGGGGGATTGTAAGAAAATTTGGTTTTGTACCGATTTTACGGTTCCATTTTTCGTAAGTGGAAGACATAGAAAATTCTCAAAACCATTTTAAGGTGAATGAGAAATTAATTCTAAGTTGTATATGTGGGAAATGTGAGGTTGAAGCAATGAGTTTAAGTAACTCAAATTGTTGAATTCGTAAAACATTCTGTCTTTGACAAGTGTTAGGACAATCCAAAAAAGACCTGATCATGCAATTTGCATGCTAGAACTCTAGAGGGTTCGTTGGGGACAAGTAGGAAAAAACGGAACTCGATACCGAGTCCGTATGAGCTCGTACGAGCCCGCGGAGTACAGGCGTGCAGCTGGCTGCGGACACCTAAAGGTCGCAACTCTTGGTGACTCTAAGGTGTCTTTTGGTCTATAGATGCATCCGTTCTCGTTTGGGTATGTCCCAAAAGGTGCCTTTTGACACTTAAACCTATTGGAGGTGTTTTCCAACATCTATAAATACCCACATAAATTAAACCATTCAAATTATGGAAAAACTAAGAGCTCTTGCATTATAATTTCAAAGTTCATAAAGCACATTGTATTCTTTGATTTTTTATTATTCTTGATATTTCCAAACAATAGTATTGTTCGCCGAAGGCTTGTATATTTGAAGTACCACTATATACAAGTCGAAAGTCGTTGTATCTTGGAGGCGTTTGTCGTTAACCATGGGTATTTTACGGGGCAATTTCGTCCGAAGGAGAACGTAACTATTACGTGCCTCAAATCTGATTTTGTTTTTCGTTTTCTTTATTCTCCTTAAGTCATCTTCTTGATAATCACAAACCACAATATACTACAAATAACTAATCTCTCTCTTTTATCTACTATTTCTTTTATTAGTATGTTAGGCTAGTTTTTCTTTCTAGTTCCGGGGAAGTCGAACCCTACGATTGACGATGTTTGATTAATTTACGTGGTTGATTATTTAGTTATCTTTTTGAAATTGTTTGTATTATTTTGACTGAGCAACCATGATGTGTTTGATTTTATTTAGATTGATCACCAAGATAAGATTCTTCATATCTATAGTAGAATTGAACTTGCAATCTGTAATTGTTGTTGAGCTTAATTCATACGTAGCAACCGGAAAATGTTAACTACCGGGAATAACACGGCCTATTTAAGTGAACGAACGCGGTTGAGTACACTACTTAGTCTAGTATATTTTTCTAATTCGTAAAGCGGTTAATTGTATTAAATCTTGAAAACGTTTTCTGGACTGTACAAGAAGTCAGGGCTAGTAATTCCATAAGATAGCGAGATTTGATATAAAAGTTGATTAGACGAGTAGGTCGAGTGTGTAGACGGAACCATGAACTAGATTTTCTCTTTATTTATTCTAATTTATTATTATTTTATTGCTTTGTTTAAATTTTATTTATTTAATTAGATCTTATTTTTTAATTCAATCCCCCCGCCCCCTTTATTGCTTTTATAATTTCAATTAGTACGATAAAATTCATAATTTAAATCACATTCCTCGTGGAATCGACCCTTACTTGCCACTATTACTACTTAGTAGAGGTTAGTCGAGGAAATATTTAAATTATAATTTGCCGCGTTGCGACGCGCTGTCAAATTTTGGCGCCATTGCCAGGGAGTGGCGTTATTGAATTGTGATTTTTAAGTACTAATTGAATTATTTAATTTTAAGTTTTTTATTTTTATCATCCTTTACCCCTCTCTTTTTCTTTGTTTTTGTTTACTTGCAGAATATTGGGCGCCCTCATACTCCGCTGGATAGAATTTCGGCCCCATACTCGCGAGATTGATTAATCTTTGGGCGATTTTAGCGAGCTTGGCGCAACTTTTCGAGAATGGCAGCCTATTATCATGATTTTTACACCCACTGTGCACCTTACCAATATGAGAGGGAGATACGAGGCCCGTGGATTGGAAATCTAGGCGTAAGAGGACCTAGTGGTTGGCGAAGGGACAAACAAGACTACTTCTATCCTGATGAGTATGAATACCGCTTGAAAAAGCACTCGAACTTTTTCCATGGGTACTCCGAGCCATTAGTTAAGAGACATCCAAGCCCATCGCTAGAGGATATGATAGAGGCATTGACGTTACACACGTTGAAATTTCGGCAAGAGTATTGTGAGCCATTTGTTGAGAGAGATCCTGATCCGTCACTTGAGGATATGGTGAAGGAGTTGACGGCTCACACCCTTAACTTTCAGCAAGGTGTAGAGGCGAATATCAATAACCAAGGACTGCGCATAAGGAATTTACAAGGCCAAATTGGCCAACTGACTGAACAAATGAACCGACTGGCGTGTCGGCTTGAAACGAGTCAAATAAGTTCAAGCATCACCCATTCGTGCAGCGAGGACCTCGAGGAACCTAAAGAGTGCACACATGAGCCGGAGAACGAAAAATCACAAATATAGAGAAAACGGAGTCGAAACAGCCCAGTACGGAGGTGCCCCATACTCAGCCTGCTGTGCCCCATACTCGACCTGCTAGAGCCGAAAAGCGTACCGTTCTCCCCGCTCTTGTGCCGATAGAAGCTGATTCTTGTATTATCTCTTCCAATATGAAGTGGGTGTTGAGCAAGGATGCATTGAAGTATGTCTTAGGCCTTAATATCCAACCTCTTGGGACGATCGAGCAAAACGAAAGGTGTAAGGGGGAGTTTCATGAGATGGTGACCGTGATTGAGCGTGGGTTGCTACACATTCATAGGGAATTAGCGTCATGGAGGAAAGATCCGGTAAAGCACCCAACACCGGAGAGTGGGAATTTCGAAGAACATGGCGTGGTTAGATTTGTGGCTCCCTTGAAGCCACCTCGGAAGCCAACATGAACCTTTTGAGAAAAGAAAGCAATAAGTCGGACCAATGACAATAAAAAGAGGCGCTTGTTGGAAGGCAACCCAATGGTGTGCGTAGTTCGGCGACTTCCTCTGCATTGACTAAGGTGAACTCGTTTCTTTTACCTTCGTTTTTGTTCTTTTGTGTTTATTTGGGTGTTGATAATATATGCAAATTCTAAGTTTGGGGAGGTGGTTTCTTGGTGAGCATTCATGATTTATTATGTCATCATATTTCTGCCCCTTAGAGTTTGAGTTTTTAGATTAAATTGCATGATATTTGTTTGTCTTGTGTGAGAATGAGATTGCATGTACGTAGAATTTTGCGATGATGATATGAGAGTCGGTTTGGATTGATTGTGCTAGTTTAAATGGCTTGAGTTAATTATATTTGGTTAAATTATTGAGATGTTTTATTTTGGGAACAAAGGCATGATGGTTGATATTTTTGTGATTCATTAGTGAGTTAGTTTTGAGGCGATTTGTATTGTTGAAATGTGCTTGTGATTGCTTTAATCAATGTTGATTAAGTTTGGGGACTTGAAGTTGAAAGTTGGGGTTCTATGTCTCATAGTCGAAAAAAATAAAATAATGAGGATGGAGGAATAATTGGCGTTGAGTTGATAAGTCGTTTTGGCACAAAAAGAAATAGAGTTATGGGCTGCAACAACTGTCAATCTGTGGGGGCTCTAGTGTATAATTCCAATAATTTTCGTATCTAGACGAACACGAAAGACTAAAACCCACGGGTTGTGACAGAGCGGCCGTTCTACTTCTATA
>BKCP01005494.1:385212-408388 GCA_008636005.1 Striga asiatica | reverse complement strand
AAAAAAAAAAAAAAAAGAGAGAGAGAGAGAAAGAAAAAATGGAGAATGAGACGTTTAGACTTCGGCTAGAAACGGAAAGAAATTAGACTTGTTAGCAAAGAGAGGGGTGTCATGAGTTGCATTGATCGAGGCATTCGTTATAAAGAATGATAAACTATGGTGGTCACTTGAATTGATACTTGATTGTTTGAGTTCTTAGAATGATTTCATCTTGAGTCCGGATTAATTGATTTGACTTGTTTGAACTATGCACTTATGTGGAATTGTGAGTCCCGAGTAACGTTCCACGTACTTGTTTTCTTGTCCATCTATGTGCTTTTAGTTCTAAGTTGTTTAAGGACAAACAACGGTTTAAGTTTTGGGAGATTTGATTGGTCGAAAAAAATGTGTAATTTATATATTTATTGATGTATTTTTATATCTTAATTTTATCGCACTTATATATTTTTCGACTTACTTATTTATTAGATGGATTCAAATACTATGATATATTTATTATTTATTTTCAAGATATTAAAATAATAATATGGACGACGGTAAATTGAAAGCTGGAGTATTAGGCACTTCAAGATTGATTAATCAAGGCTCGTAGTGTTTAGTGGGCCCATGATGACTATGCCTAAATCCAAGGCCCAAATATGCATTTTGGAACTACAATTGGAAGGAGAAAATTGCATTGTGTACTAACAAATTTCTTTTTAATTGCATAACTACAATGACGAAGTAAATATTATCATATTAACATAATCATAACGTTTTAATTGCAAAATTACGAAGGAATTAATCCGGTGAGATCTAATGTAATTAAAGGAAAACTTATCTCCTTCTAAAATAACTTCACCCAATTTGGTAAGATATTATCTCACACATATTTCTCGGTAACCGAAATTTTTCAACCATGTCAACACAAGTCTCCCCATCTCTCCCCACATCTCTGTAACCGAAACCCTATCTCCCTCACCTATCTCCCACTACGTCCCTTACACCCCAGTTCAGCCATGGCAAGAACTAAGTTCGGTAGAAGTCCGAACTCCGACTCTGAGATACCCCCTCACCGAAGATCGAGCTCCCGCCTACAAAAATTACAAGCCAAAAAAAAACCCACCATCGTACAAAAAAAACTCACTTTCGAAAAATCCACGAAACCCATTAACCCTCTCTCTCGAAGATGAATTCTGACTCCGATTTCGAAGATGAATTCCAGAAAGAAGATGGTGAAAATGAAGCATTCTCGAGCGAAGAAGACAATGACGAGCAACAAATTGAAGAAAAAGGCAAGAAACGAAAATTGAAAGGTCAATCGAGATATGACCCGTCAAAGAAGAGGTCCAAGCCAAGTGTCGATTTGAGATATTCGAACGAGAATGCTCATATAAGTGCCAAGGTAAATGTATAATTTTTTTGTTTTACCCGTCAGTTTAATTAGTATTATGAGAAAATATTATATTTTTTCAAAATTTGTTTTGAGTGATTGAATATATGAATGGCTACATTTTCATGCATTCTTGTACTTCTGGATGTGGTGGTTGCTGATGTTGACAATACATGTATATTCTTGATGGATGTGGTGTTTGTTTAATATGTATGCTTTATGTGGTATATTTCTGCTATAGTGTCTTTATTGCTATAGTGTCTTTTTGCCGTGGTGTTTATTTCTGCTATGTGGTGTTTATACATGATGGATGCTTTATAGTGTCTTTTATATATTCCTGCTATGTGGTGTATATGCTGTGTTGATGTGGTGCTTATTTAAATATATATTTTGCTAGGTATATATTTTGCACATGATATCCCGGCTATAGTGTATATATTACGTATATGTTAAGCATATTTGGCCATACCAAATATTTTTAAATGCATTCGTATGCTTCAGTATATGATATGTATATATTTCTGCAATTTTTAAGTTTGTTGGGTATATATTATGCATACGAGTGGAGCTATATTGGATATATTCTGTATATGTCAAGAATATGTGGCCATACAAAACCTGTTTACATGCATTCATATGCTTTAGTATATGACATGTTTATATATTTTTGTATATGTCAATAATATGTATGCTAGGTGTATATTCTTCTCTTAATATGTATATATTTCTGCAATTGTGTAGACTATGTATATTTAATGTATATAATACTATTTTGGTATTAATATTAATTTTAACTGATATAAAGTTACCAACACATATATTTATTTTTTTTTTCAGAAATGGGAATTGATCATACCACGTCCGAGGAATTTTACTATCAAGATTCAGAGCAGCAATGATAACAGCAAGGATGGGTCGATCATCAATGAAATCAAAAGATTGCTTACCCCACATGAGCTTGAAATTTTCAGGGGTTCGGCCTTTGGGAAGTTTCTTGATCTTCCGTATTGCAAGGTACAAATCCAGCTGCTTAATCATATTCTCTTACGAGAGGTCTATCAGCCCAGAACCGACGAAATTTGGTTTGATTTTGGAGGGAAACTGTTACGTTTTGGGATAGAGGAGTTTGCTGTAATAACAGGTCTTAAATGCGTCGGTACTTGTAAGAAACTGAACATCCCAACCGTGTCCCAAGGCCTATATGACAACTACTTCTCCGGTGTTGTACTGAACCGTAGTTGCATCAAAGTTCAATTTGCAAAGAAATCTTGGAATTCAGATGAGGATGCTGTTAAGTTTGCTAAGTTACATCTACTAGCGAACTTCCTCATGGGTTCACAGGACGCACATCGGTTGGACAGGTGCTACCTTGACATCATCGACAGCCACGATTTCGAGGAATATCCTTGGGGGATTGATGTCTTTGAGTTTACCTTCCATTATCTTAAGAAAGCCATGCGAAACAGAGAACAAATGCACAAGACTGTGAAAACCGATGGTGATGAGTACCTTTACAGATGCTATGGTTTGATTCTTGCTCTTCAGATATGGTTCTACGAGATCTGCAAAACCGCTGAAGGTGTAGCTTGCAGATCACTTCAAGATCATGATATCCCTAGAATGATGAAATGGGAAGTCCGGGGTACCTACAACCGTCTGAAAATACAGAGAGCATTCTCGAATTTGGATGAGAGCAAGGTATATGAAATCTGATAAGAATACATGAAATTAATATATATATATATGTTTATAATATAAATATATATACATATATTATATATGTATATATATACATGTTATATATAATATAATATTATATAATACTTTCATTTTTTTTCTTCACAGTTTAAGAACGTGATACCCACCGTGGAAGAGCAGCAATCATTGTGTTTGGACTCTTTTTTCAAGAAAAAGAATGAATTCATCAGGAAAGAGACACACTCCCCTACTTCACAGCATAACAATGAATCAGAAGTCATTGATCGTTTGAACACAATTTCATCTGATCTCGACAACTTGAAGCAAATATTTTTTGACTTTTCAAAGCGGGTTATCGATGAGCTTGAGTCTTTGAAGAACACCTTCATTGTAAGTGTAATATAATTCTACAATTATACATATTTTAACATATACGTATTGTATATGTTATATATATTCTTCATATGTTTCATAACACATATACATGCAATACACACGCTTGTGTATATTTTTTTTTGTCAGAATGCCGCAAAAAATGATGGAAAAGATGCTGATGCTAGTGTGGAACCAAATGAGGTACGATTTGAACCCAAATTCTAGTGTTATATAACCCATTTTCACATATACAAAATATATATATATAGCATGTATAAAATATATACATATAACACATTTTCACATATACAAAATATATATATAACATATATAAAAAATATATATATATAACACATTTTCACATATACAAAATATATATGTAACATATATAAAATATATATATATACATATATAACAGATTTCCACGAATATGTTATATATATATTATGTATATGTGTATAGAGAATATACTTTTATTGGTAGCATATATGGTTTATGTATATTCGTCGTATATTTTTATAACACATATAAACATGCAATACACACGCTTGTCTATATATTTTGGTCAGAATGCAGCAAAAAATGATGGAAAAGATGCTGAGGCTATTGTGGAACCAAATGAGGTACGATTTGATCCAAAATTTTAGTGTTACAGTCCACCCACATATTTGTTATATAACGCGTATATACAATGAACAATGTTATTGAAGCATTGATGTAACTATGCCTTTTTCTTTAATTTGTAGACCGGCATACAAGTTGATGCTTCTATCGAAAAAACCATACAAACGCCTGATAAGTGTGCAACAGATAAAGTATACAGTAATTTTAAATTTTATTTATTATTTTCATTGTTCATGTTTATTATATTCTTTCTTTTAAGGTTGCTTATATTTTCACCTTGTTTTTATAGGCCGTGAATGAGACAGTGGTTAAGGCTTTTAGAACGAAGTCAGAAGCTCTACAGAAACGAGCAGCAGATAAAGTATTTTGCATATATTTTCATTGTTCACACATCTTTACGGCTTAAGAAATATATATCAAATTACGCTATTTGTTGTCTTATTTACCAAATATGCGGGCCTGTGATTGTCTTGTCTTATTTTCATTGTTCACACATCTTTACGGCTTAAGAAATATATATCAAATTACGCTATTTGTTGTCTTATCTCCCTTTCACCCACAACTTGATATAAATGATAATTTTTATTTTATTTTTTTCTACATCGGCATAAAGGTTGATGCTAATGTGGCTATAACGAAAGCAGAAACACCTAAGAAGAGCGCACCTAATAAGGTACATAAGTTCATTTAAGAATATATAAATTTCGTAGTTTAGGTTTGCTTATAATTTTAATTTGTGTTTATAGGCTGTGCATGAGAAAGTGGTACAGGCAACTAGAACAAAATCCGAAGCTCTACAGAAACGTGCAGCAGATAAAGTATTTTACATCTATTTTCTTTGTTCCCACAACTATATGACTTTCAAAATATACAACAAATTATGTTGTGTTTTGTCTTATTTAGCACATCTGTGCACCTGCCCAAAATGTGGTTACCAGCCCCGCTGATGAATTTGATGAATTTGATGATTTTTCATTATTTAACACTCAGTTTTATGCCGAGGTTGATAAGTCTGCACAGGCGTTAATAAACAGCGCACCAAAACAACCAGATCCGGTATCACACAATGTCACGAAATTAATCTGTTAAACATATCTTCGTATATAGCATGTATATGTATATATTGTTAGCATCAATTCGGTTTACATGATTTTATCATCTTTCATTTTCTCTATGCAGACAATCGCACCAATAACCGGAAATGTACAGAGAGTCCCACATCCCCAATTTGGTTATTCATTGGATGGGTCTCAACCATCTTTTGACGCAATCACGGCCGATTACCCCTATTCTCAAGATATTCAATTCGTTAATCCGGTGCCCATACTACCCATATTCATGTTTTATACACAATATATAATTCCCACACTAAATATATATATATATATATATATATATATATTATGTATATATATTGTATATATATATTGTGCATATATATATATAAATATTTTCACTTGTTTGTTCAGGTTAAGAATCAATCGGACCCACTTGCGGACAAAAAAGATGCAGAAAGTGGGAAGCGTATAAAAACAACTGACCCGGCCAGCACTGCAGTCATTGTGTTTCGAGAGACGGGGTCCAATCCAGACAAACCTGCCATGTTAGATATGGAACAGAAGAGAGATTCTAGTACAAGTTTGAAAAAAACTCTTCAGAGGTCATGCCCATTTGATGGTAAATTTTGGAATATGTCTGAAGCACATGTTGAAGCATCAGGATTCAATGATTGGATTGATGAAGGGTTTCTTCGGCGGCGACGGAAAGTTGGTGATGTGTAAGTGTAACAATATTTTATAATATCATAATTTTATTTTTTCATAAAGTATAAATATTTAGTATCACAACAATATACAGAATATATACACCTTATAATTATGTTTTGTGTAAATATGTATATATATACATAACTGTATACATATATATACATACCTAACAAACAAACATATTACAGATTTAACATATGCATATATAATTTGTGCGTATGTAACTAAATATCCCCACCTTTTGTGTATTAAATGCTAAATATTTTTTTAAGTTATTAATGCTCTTTTTGTACAGGTATTCTTACTACTCAGTTAAACACAGAACCTTGAATCCCCCTTTTGATTTCAATGTTTACAAGGTGACGGATAAGAATTGGTTTTACAGTATCCACGAGCCGGGATTTTTCCTTGATTGTACCGTAAGTATTTGCTTCTTTTTGGATTCATGGTTCTAATTTTTTTAAATTGATCACGTTAAATACAATTATTATTAACACGGACATTAAATTTGAAAAAATTGCAGCACATGGATGTCTTATTCTACTATATGCGCAAGATTGGCTTATACAGTACTTTTGCTAAAGTGAAGTACACAACAACAGATGTGCTGTTTGATCAGCACATAAAGTCACTTTATACCTCCTTCTTAGAAAAATCGCGCAATCATGATGTATGCACTGTCGAGTCCATGATTACAGACTACATATTTGGGTATAAGATTATATGCGGTTTGTCGTGGTTTGACGTCGACCACATTCTGTTCCCAATGCATGTTCAGCTTAATGGATTTGGCCATTGGATATTGGGGAGGCTCTCTTTCGAAGACATGAAATTTTATGTTTATAACTCACTTCATGTCGATGACATTGACCAGACTATTCTCGAGAGTGTGCAGGCTTATGCTGAGCTTATTCCTATCTTCCTTCGATTGGTGCATTTTTACGATAAGAGGCCTACTATTAGGACCAATGCGGACGGAAGCATAAATACTCACTTCACCTCTCCTCTACAGATATCTATTGCTCCAAATCTCCCGCAGCAACATAAAAGGTATTTTTTCTCATCGTACTATTGTGTATATTCCGTGTATATAAGATATGTTATGGGACATGCATATATATATATTTGTATATTCATATCATCAGAACCTAAATGAGTTTCCAACTAAGCATAACATAGTTGAATATTCATATAACATAACATAGTATAATTTTGGGTGTTTTTTTTTATTTAATGTTTATTTTTTTTACAGCGATTGTGGTGTGTTTGTTGCATCATTCGCCGAGCACTTCATTGTCGATGTCGACATTACACGGAAGAAGTACTATCCCAGTTTAGAGAGGCATAGATATGGATTCTTGCTCTATAAGCATGGACTAATGAAGATGGAAAACGATCTTGATAGCGACGATGAATCTCCTGGCACACTCCCTAATACTTCCCGTTTCAGTTTAATTAAATGATTTGGTTTTTTGTATGATTTTGTTATGTTTGGTGGATAGTTGACACTACTTAACTTTTGGTTTGCGTTAGTAGTTAATTAAATGATTTGGGTTTTTCTATGATTTTGTTATGTTTGGTGAATTGTTGACACTACTTAACTTTTGGTTTGCGTTAGTAGTAACAACATTATAACTTTGGATGTTTTTTATGTTTGTTTGTGGCTTCAATTTTTTTGTTTCTACTAAACCGAACATAAGTTGTATATGATATGTATAAAATTCTGTTATATATACATGTCTGACATACCCGTACAATACAAATTGAACTTTAAAAACATATAAACTGCAAAAAACACTTTCATTGATCATACACAGAAATGTAATATAAATATAACATTTAACTGGGATACTGAATATGTTTGTGTATGATTTGTATATATTAAGGAACACATATTGGAATTTTCAAATATTCTCTAGCGACTATTTATATAACTATGTATATCATATATACATAACTGTATATGATCTGTATATAATATGGAATCTTGAATATGTGCATATAATACGGATCACATTCCAACAGTTCGAGGTTCTTCAGAAAAAAAAAAAATATGTGCATATTATATGTGCATGTTATATGTTTACCAACATATAATACGGATCACATTCCAACAGTTCGAGGTTCTTCAGAAAAAAAAAATAAATATATATATATAGAGGTACTTGAGAAGAAAAATAATATATATATATATATATAGAGAGAGAGAGAGAGAGAGACCTTATAACGTCTGTATCATAATTTATCCTTTATTGGATTCCGACATGTTTTAACATTGTGCCCTTTCTCATTACATTTACTGCATCTATTTTTTGACCTATGCTCCCATCCGGACTTTAGTCGTTGCTTCCTCGGACGACCTGGCTTGGCACTGCCATCGGGTGGATTTACCAATCGCGGTGTAGCAGTTGTGTTGAACATAAATGTTTGGTTACCTGCTATTGGCATCACTGTTTCATCATATGTACTTAACATAGTCGATGTTAAGTAGTGCACAGAACAAAACTGTACGGGATCCAAATGCAAGGATTTTATCACACGAATAGCATGGGCACATGGGAGTTCATCCATCTGAAATCGATGACATGAGCAGGTCTTTGAGTCAATATCCACTATAAATGCTTTACCATCGGCCAACACCTTGTACACAGCGTCACTTGCTTTCTGTACCTGTATATATATATATATATATATATTAAATTTCATTCAGATACAAATATTTTTATACGGCCTATGCATAACGAGAGTACATATCCTGTATATATATTGTATATAATCAATTACGAAATGATATGCACTTACATAGAATCTGCTGGCTATCTTGTAGTTGTTCTCCATCATACTGTGAGGTTTCTTGGCAAGTGCAGTGAATGTGGACTTCGCTTCATCTCTATTCGCCACACTCCACCGTTGTTGCATGTCTCTAAGCGCCTCTAACAATGTTGTGATCGGGAGTCCCCGCACTGACCTTATCGCAGAATTAATTGTTTCAGCAGCGTTTGATGTCATTGTGAAATACCTATTACTCGGACAATGAGCTCTTGCCCACTTGTGTACGCCAAGTTCTTCTAAAAATGGTATCACACTAGGATTTAACTTTCTTATCTCTGACATATATCCATCAAACTCCTCCACTGTATAAGCTCTTGCCGCTGCATGAAAAGCTTCCTTTACTAACTGAGCTTCAGTCTTGAAATGCGTCTTCAAATTGTTTGATATGTGATATGTACATAGACAGTGCGCCGCGTTAGGAAAGACCTGCATAATTAATATACAACAACAACCAGTAAGCATAGAACATGTGTGTAGACACACAACATATACAGATATATGTAGGCACAAAAACGTATACATATTATACAGATTTACTGTAAGTTCATAACATATACAGATGATATACAAAACATAAACAGAATATATACAATCAAACAGTACAGAATAGATTATGTACACTTACTGTAGACACAGCGTGTTTTATGCTGACGTGACCGTCCGAAACAATGCACATTCCTTCCCTCTCACCAACAACTGATTTCAATTTATTAAAAAACCAAGTATAGGAATTATTGTTTTCAGAGTCAACAACACAAAACGCAAGCGGTAGGATATGAAAACTTGCATCTTGGCAACATGCTGTAAGCAAAACGCCTCCATACGCGGACGTTAGAAATGTCCCATCGACAACAATAATAGGTCGACAATGGCTCCACCCTTTCTTTGATGCATTCAGGGACATGAACACGTACATAAAATTTTTTTCGGACGTCGTGCACAACCCCACAGTGCTTCCTGGGTTCGAAACACGTATCCTCTCGAGGTACTGTCGTACGTATTCATATGACTCATTTGGCTTTCCACGTACCTCATCCACAGCCTTTCGTTTCGAACGCCACGCTTTGTGATATGACAAGTTTATCCCAAAACGATTCTGCATATCATCCACGATGTCCCCGGGATTATATGTCGTCTTGTTATTAGTGAACTTCGTCTTGATAAAACTACTAACAACGTTAGAAGTTGCCTGCCGCTGTCCACCCATGCGCACATCCAATGCACAATGATGATCAGTCCCAACCTCTCTTACCTTAAACGTGCTTGATTGACAAACGCGGAACGCCTTTACAAACCATTTGCATTCATCAGACAAACACTTCACGTAATATTGTTTTGTGCACGATTTCACGACTTTAAATTGATATTGATTCCTTATAGCGTGCATCGTCAATATTCTCTGCAGCATAGGTTTATCTTTGAATAACATACCAACGACGATATTCGATTCCACATTTGCCTCATCTGAGACAATCACTTCGCTGTCCGAGTATATGTTCTGGGTATGTTCGGTATGTGTTATCGTTTCAACCATCTCCTGAGCCACTGAATGAGCGAAATCCATGAAATTCAATGGGACATCTCTCGTATATCTATAGTTCTCCAGTTCCGTATGCCTCAAAGGAGCTACATTTGTTTTGTAACTCACATCACAGACACTAGGAGAGTCCATGGACGAGTTACGCCCATTCATCTGAGACTTCACGACCACGCAAACCGGAAATTTCGTGTAATCTGGTTCATCCGACTTCAAATCGATATAGAAAGCAAGGCTGCTGTCATCATCTACACACATTGGTGGATAACCATCCTTCAGGCTATATTTCAATTCAAGCGTAGATGATTCTGACAATATCCTGAGTTTGTCCCTCAATGCATCAAGCTCTTTGTAACTGCAATTTTTCCGAACTAGAACACCGGAAGGTTGAAAGTTCACATATGCATTATTAACCCATTCACCACCGTAATTGAAGAAGATCTTAATCGATGTATCCATCTGTCATTTACATACAGCAGGAATAAAAATAAAAAACATATTCAGAATTAAGTCGCAAAAATATACAAAGAATATACAGTGTCTTTTGTTCGAAGAGAATATACAGCATGTTCGAAGCGAAGAGAATATACAGCATGTGCGTTTCACCCAAAAAAACGCAAAAATATACATACAATATACGTATTAACTACAAACAATATACATGTTTAAAAAAAAAAGTAAAGAGAATTATACCTGATTTGATGTCGCGATTCTGATCGTGTATATCAGGTATATGTTAGGTTGGTGCTTACAGCATGCTCGAAGAGTTATGTTGTTATCGTGTATGAGTTATGTTGTTATCGTGTATGAGCTATATTTTAGGAGAGATAGTACGTTTCAAATTCAAAATATGTTTTATATCCACTTACCTATTTTTCTCAAATGACTTGTGTGAGAGATTCGTTGCTTGAGAGAGAGGGCGTGATTTTAGGTAACTGACTCCCTTTATTAGCGGCATTCAGCCTAAAATAATGATACTGACCCCAATTAAGTATTATTGCTAATAAGTTTGTCTACATCGTAAAATTGCAATATCTTATGTATCTTGTGGTAAGAGCAAAATTCCGCCGATTGGAAGCCTGCAACTTGTGAAATAAAGAAAAAAAGTTCAAAAACTTGAAGGTCCATTCATGCTTACGATTAATTGGTAGAGATACTTGGCAGCAATTGAGACTTATTTATAAACAGAGGGGATATCACGCATATCATAACAGGGGAGATTTATTTACGCCAAAAAGGAGCTGCAAATTACAATTGAGACTTATGTTATGTAATCGTTTGATTTGCAAGTTTTACTATGATTTGGTAAAATGAAATTGTAAGATCGAAATAATTTTGATGTTTTGTTTGAAATTTTCTAATTTTTGAAAAAAAAAATTAAGAATTTGATTGGAATATCGCGCCGGAAAAACAAAGAAAAAGGCAAGATTATTGACAAAAATTGATAAGAAAAAATGAGATATTGGATATTTTTTACAGAGAGAAAAAACGTGTGATCTGCCTATAACAAGAGAGAAATGAGCACGAATTATAGAGTGTTCGGATGATTTAAGTCGAGGATTTTGTAACGCTTTTTTTGGTAATCGGTCTTACCGGTTGCATGATTTTTTTATTTATTCTTTTTTGGGTTGAAAAAAATATGTATTGAGTTTAATTTGAAAATTTATTTTTTTTTGGGCTTTACCAAATCGGCTCAATAAACAAATAGCCTTACTGGGAAAATCGGCCCAAGTCATCCTTACAAGTTTTTAATAAATAATTAAGCCTAACTCCCCACATTTTTTGAAGATGTTATTGAACCCAATTCAGCAGCTGTTTATATTGCAATATTTTGTTCAACTAGTAAAGTGCACGTGCGATGCACGTGGCGACGAATGTTTTTTACCGATTAAATTTAGTACGATAAATTAATTAATTTATTACACATATGACTGCAGGAACTAAATAAAATGTAGAATAAATAAACTTTTCATGCATTTTATTTTAAATAAAAAATGTTGTCGTAATATACAAAAAAAAATTATATATCATATTACAACTCCAACAAAAATATATGAAAAATGAGTTCCTAATGAAAAAACAATAAATGACTAAATAAAGACATAATGTATATTATAGATGCATGAGTTCTTTTATTTATTTATGTTAGATTCAAGAGTCATTTTCTTTTATTTTGGTTTTGATGTTCGCATAAGAAACATTCATACTCGTTAAATTCTAATACATCAATAGTATTGCAAAATTCTTCTTAATTAATTTGACAAAACGTCTGTTTTATTCAACACTTAGAAATACTTTAGTCAAACATATAGTCAAACTTTATGATTGTATGATCATTATAAGGTATTTCTACTAAACAATTGTAGCATTAAATTTCTTGATATTTGTGTCATTAAAATTCTTGATATTTCTTTTAATCACTGTATAAACTACTACATATCTCTCTCTCTCTCTCTCTCTCTCTCTCTCCACATAGACAAATTGGTACTTACCCATGAGGTGGGAACGAATTTCATCTCTAATTAAAATTTGATTTTCCCAAATCATGTACTTCTCTGAATATGCTAAATTATTTTTTTGAAATCATCACACATTACATGAAAATATGTACTCTAAAACAATTGCGCGTATGATCGAGCACAATACACAGTTATGATTGTAAATATTTTTACCAAAAAGTGACAACTTATTCAACATTCAAAAATATTTTAATCAGTATCAAACATTCCATTTTCAGTATTACTAATTTGGAAGATAGATACCTTTCATATTCCTTCGGATTTGCAATATTTATGAGTCTAATAACATTTATTGCATTTATTGTCCAATCTTTTGTATCATAACTAATGCTTAAAAAATTCAAGATAAAGATCCTTTATTGATTCTTCAATAATAACAAAACAAAACAAAACAATGAGACAATATTGAGAAGTATTTGTCAAAATATTTCAGATGAGAAGAATTTGAATTATACTGTATTATGTTCCTCTTAGTCATCTGTTAACTTTATTATTATGAAGTTATTATTAAAGTTTGTGGTCTATCTTATGATAATATCGAATCATTATTTATGAGAACTAATTTCTTATAGAGAACATATACTTAAATGCTAGCAACCAAAAAAGTGGTAATTTTAAAAGATTTTTGTTTCTTGATATTAGTATTCATACTTTTCTAAAAAAATTCAGAAATTTTCTTTTCCTCATTGCATTACTATTGGTTTAGTTGTTTTTTTTTAATTATTCACAAATAATATTTTATTTCTGAAAGAATTAGAGAACATTTATATGGAATGTGTTCTTTTTACGTGTTTGATAATAATAATATACTTGATAAAAATGTAGTTTTATATTGTTTATAATATTAAAAAGTTTTGAATTTATTTCCATGTTCTGATAAAATATTAAGTAACTAATTCATGTTTATATTTACAAAAAATACATTTTACAACCATTATGGTGTTCCCTTTCAAGCAAAAATTGAATAATAGTTTAACATACAACCGATTTATTTTTTTCTTTTAATTCACATATTTAATATTGGTAGTAGTTGTACAATTACATCTAGTTGACTTTTTTCTTAGTATGAATAATTCAAATCAATGTCAGAAAAATATACCACAAGTTTATCTTATATTATTTTATAATTAATAAAATTAATTTAACATTGATTTATAATTATTTTATAAGATTCTTTTAGGTCTATTTATTATTTTAAATTGGTATTGATATATATATATATATACATCGATATAAATAATTATATTATTTACAAAACATTGGTAAAATCAAATATAATGGGAAAGAAATGATATGATATATTACATATAATAGGGTAACCAAAAAAAAATTAAGTATTTCAAAAATAAGAAATTTAATGGTAAAAATTAACCAATTTTTTAACTAAAAATTTAATTTGTAAGACAAAAAAAAATAAATATATTTATTATAAATGTGCATCTCAAGTATATTTTACATTTATCATTCGCTAGCTCCAATTGATATATGACATTTATTAATTTTATCATTTTTTTTATTTTTGAGTGGAATGTCAGTTATAAGCTTTCTCGTTGTGTAGTTTTACCTTTTTATTACGTAGAACATCATTTTTACATCTTGTTTAGTATTAATATTACCTTTTCAGTAGAACATCATTCTGGCCTCTTCTTTAATTATTATAATACTAATAAAATATTTAAGGACTTTTCAACTTATATGCATTTTTTTAATTACTAATTATCATAAATTAAATGATAATTACATTAAATATGTTATATTTTGTATCATTATCAACAATTTTCAAAACAATTAACTGCACACAATATTATATATAGTGCAAATTTTTTAGTTTGATTTGGAGTCATACTTTTACTACAAGAAAATGATGAAATTTCAATGAACATATTACAGAGAAATTTCAACAACAATTCTAACGAATATTTCAACGTTACAATTTTCGTTTGAATTTTTCAATGAAAATTATAACAAAAATATTTTGCTGCAATCGTGTGTAGATCCATGTTTGTCCAATAGTCTCGAAACTGGCATCATCCCAAAACAAATAGCATAAGATATCTAACAAGCATTATGGGAACATTTTTTGTAATTTTAATCATGTCCTCTATTTAGAAAATAAAATTAAAAGAATAAAGACAAATAATGATTAATTTACAACTCAACCAATTATAATTTAATTCAACTCATAAAGTTATTAAAATTATAATATCAATGTTGTATCCCAACTAAAGAAAATATGATATCAAAGTTTACAATTTTATGCTCTCTTTTCTTTTTATTCGTGATGATATCTTATTATCTCTCTTTTGCGACATAATTTTTATCTAATTTTAGAAATATATTTTAAGTCTTTTTTAAGTGTATGTAGAATTGTAGTTATATATTTGTAATTTATACAATCATCTATTATATTGTCGAGTCAACTATACTACAACATAAAATTTTTGTTCATAAAAAGATTTTGAAAAATGTCTTATTGTTTTATGATTTTCTTATGTCGAATTGAGAAAAAAATATGCTTTTTTTTTTAATATTATTGAACTTATTGTGATTGTATTGATGTGTTAAAAAAAAGTAACACATATGAGAAAGTTGACAAATTATGAAAAGTATACTTTATAAATTGTAATGGCATTATGTTGTTTTGATGCAATACTTTTGTATTAAATTAGATAGTACTCTTGACATGAAATTATTTTGGATTCGCCACTGCAGCTAGTTTTTCAATGGAACTTTCATTGTTTTTCCCAATTTCAGTGACAATTTTTTTAATGGTTGAAATATGACCGACATAAAAATCCAACGTAAATTCACACAAAAAAAAAATATTAGTAATTGAGATATTAAATCCACAAAAATTTCAATGTAATTTAATTTACTCACCATTGGAATAGCTACTGAATCTTTTCAATAGAAGCTATACCAATGAAATATCTGTTGGTATTTTCTGTAGAATACCTTATTGTTGGATTTTTCATTATAATATGGAATTTTTATATTCTTTCATAATCATTAAAATGTTTATGTAGTAATTTTTTTATTTATTAATTGTGTTTATAATTTTTCTTTTAAAATATATTAAAACATCTACTTTTTAGTCCATATAAATTTCTTACAAGTCACTCGTTATTTTATGTTGAGATTACCTATTAATTTCTCAATTGAATTACTTTCCCTACATATTAATGAAAATAAATATTATTTTTATATGAAATATAATATTTATATATTATATTAAAAAAGCTAATAACAAATAAAAAATTATTTAAACTTACAATAATAAATTTATTTGTAAAAAAATTAAAAGTTTTAACCTACATAGATTAAAGTACAAATAACTTTTGTCAATAACCTAAAACATACACCTATAATTACTAAGCACAAAAAAAGTAACAATCGTGCTCGTTTACATCGATATGTACAAGTTTTAAAAGTTTTAAATTTATATTTATTAATTAAACATTTTTAGTTATTACTTTCTTTCATATGTATTAGTAAGTATTACAACTTAATTATATTTTTAATATTATGTGTCAGATTTAATATTTTTTTACTTTATATTGTTCTTTCATATATATACATATAACTTTTAAATTTGCTAAAAAAAATGCAATAAAACTAAGTATATAACTTTTTTTGGTCATATGTCTTATTATATCTATTATAGTTGTACATCTTTATATTATATTATGTATAATTACAATTTTCTAATTAATATTATTATCAAATATTAAAAAAAAAATATTTTGTACATTTTTTTAATAAAGTTGATTTATTGTAATAATACATATTAATAGATAGGTGAGATGGTACTATATCGATATAAATTCTTGGTAAAAATAATTAATTTTCAACGTATATAGGCATATCATGATTCACTATATATTTTTAATTAATCTGAAGATAATGATGGATAAAAGTACAAATAACTATTGTCTATCACTTTAAACTTACACTTAGAATTAATAATAACAAAAAATTAACAAGCGTTTAATAACACCTGAATTGCGTTAAGAAATTGAATCCACCAAAAAGCCAATATTAGCTCTCTTAATTCCTCTAATAGTGACTCAACTCATTTACATCGATAAGTACAAGTTTTAAAAGTTTTATCTTTATTTTTATTAACTATAACATTTTATTGTTACTTTTTAATATTTATTAATAAGTGTTACAACTTAAACGGATTTTTAATATTATTTGTCAAACTTAATATTTTTTTCTTTATATTGTTATTTTATATGTTTATATATGTGTATACATATATATATATAGGGTCGCGCTCACATGAGAATGGGGCTTAATGCGAGAAATGAGAATAAATTGTAGCCATTGGATCGGATGATCTAATGTCTAAAATAAAGTCAAAAATATACCTTCATTAAGGGTATTGGAGTAATTTTTCACACCACACCCAAACAGGTGGGCCCCCTTTCACAATAATTCACGTGACTAACATTACCAACCCACCACATTAATGCACCTGCCACTAACCCCACCCTACTCCACCCCACCTCACCCTACACTATCTCTCTCTCACACACGCACAAACACACACACACAATCTACACACACACATTCACAGCCCCAACACCGCCGCCTGCCGCCGCTACCACCCATACTCCCAACTCCGGTCAGGCGTCGTCACGGTGAAAATTCAGGTGCTGCCGTCCGTCAGTCCGCCACTGCTCGTCCGCCGCCGCCTCCACCGCTCTTCCACCCGTCGGCCTCCCACTGCGCCGCACACAGAACCGCCTAAGGCCATCTCGACGCCAACTCTCATCACCTCCCTCATCGTCGCACCGCCTGCCGGAGGCGGCGACCCTGAGCTCGCACCAAACGGCCGTCGTGTCCCTCCGCCACTGCCGCTATGCGTCTACACAATTCAAACCCGCCGCCGTCCACTCCCACCAGTCCTTCCGCCGCCGACGATGCCGACGCACCGCTGCACCTCACACCCCTTTCTGCCCGCCGCCATTCATTTCCACCAGCCGATTGCACCCACACGGCCGCGGCCGCCACCTCGTTATCCGAGCATCCGAAAGCCAACGGCGTTTGGGAGTGCGCGACGTCGATGGATAAGAAGGCGCCGGGAATATGGCAGCGCCGCCGCCGTCTGCGGGTGTGGCCGGATGTGCAGGAATGGATTTGGGGTGGGGGTTGTGGGGTTTATTTTATGAAAATTAGATAAATTGCAAGGACTTAATTGCAATTTTATGAAATTTGATTTATTTCAATTTGGTTCAAGTGTCAAATCTGTAATTTATTGAAAGTCTAATAAATGTATACTAACTATAAATAAAATGCACATTATATACATAATAATTCATTTGAATGTTTATAATAATTCGGTTGATTGATCGAATGATTATTAGTGCACATTATTTTTTTCTTTCAACAAATAATAATATAAAATATAAAATATAAAATTACAAAATCATAAATATTAAATATAATTTTACAATATAAATATTTTGATAAAATTTCAGTATGTAAAATTTAATATATAAAAAATCTTAAAATAATAAATATACTTTTGTAATAATAACTAATAAATTTTTTTTGTTTATTTGGGTCAATTTGATGTGCAATTATATCAACTAAGTTTATTTTTCAAAAACACATAATTTATATTTGATTGTATAAAGTAGCGCACTTTATATATCAGCACGATGCACTTTATACAACAACACGTTGCACTTTATAAAACAGCACGTTGCACTTTATCAACACACTCCACAATTGACGTTATCAGCTCTCCCACGAAAACGTCACGCAACATAAATTTAAAAAATGGATAAACATAATAGTATAACAACAATCACATCATTTATTCACACAAAACACAAGCACGTTAACGTACCAAAAAAACATTATTTCACTTTATACGTCAACACGTTGCACTTTGTAAAACAACACGTTGCACTTTACAAAACAATACATTGCACCAACCGAACACAATTTTTTGTCAACCAAAAATAATATAAAAATTATAAATAAAATTATTAACGTATTAAATATAATTTTAATATAAAAACAAATTGTTTTGATTATGTAGGATAATTCGCTTAAGCGAATCGAATAAATCAATATATTCATTTTCAGATTTATTTGACGTTGCACTTTATAAAATAATGCATTGCACTTTACAAAACAATACGTTGCACTTTATAAAACAATACATTGCACTTTATCACGAATATCAAATTGCACATTAGAGATCGAAATCGACCGAACTTTTACATCTTTGATTATTAGTTTTTACTTTTAAAACGCACATATATACACAATTTTGAGCAATTCACTTATCGTAAAAAAATGACGTATTTATAAAATTTTAATAATTACGTATACATATGATATTATTTTTTTAAGTGCATGACAATATTTTTTTAAAAGTGCACACAATCATACCATATTGTGCATCTAATGTGTCATTAATGTGCATAATCNCACCAAACGCCGTCGCCGCCGTCTTCGTCACCAAAAGCCGCCGGCACCGTCTTCGTCACCAAACACCGCCGCCGTCCTCCGACCAAACGAAAGAAAAAAAAAATCGGCCATTCTCCTCCGCCCTTTCTCCCGCGGCAGCCATCGCTGTCAGCACTTCCAAATCTACATCGCTGGCCGATTAGGACAACAGACAGACGACAACAACAGCCTTTCTCGCCGCGACGACGACCACAATTGGTCGGTTGATGGGCTGCGGAGGCTCAGATCTACACAGACGACGGGCTGGTTTTCTGCCGAAGCCTGCTCGGTAGCATCCGTCTCTGGCGATGGGTTGCGGAGGCGCGACGGCGGACGGCATATGCGCGCGGCGGAACTCCGCCGCTGAGGAGACGGGTCGCCGGTGGTCAGTCTGAGTGTGTGTGTTGAGAAGTGTGTGTGCGTGGGGTGGGGGGAAAGGGGGAAGAAGATGAGTGACGGGTAGGTGGAGGTGTGTAGGTTTAATGTGTGATGTGGCGGGTCCCACATGTTAGGTGTTTGATCCAAAAGTCTCAATTACCCTTAATTAGTGCTAAATCTATATATTTGACATTTATATATCTATTTATTTACCATATTGCCATTAATGATTGACCATGATTTATTAAAGTTTGACTTGATCATGACCATTGATATGTTGGATCCAATGATCCAGACTCATTCTCATTTTCTTGCATTAAGAGTCATTCTCATATGATCCTTTATATATATATATATATATATATATATATATATGTATATATAACTTTTATATTTGTTAAAGAATACATAAAATTAAGTATATAACCTTTTGGGTCATATGTCTTATTATATATCAATTAATTGTACACCGTTCTATTTTATTATATATAAGTACAATTTTCTCATTAATACATGAAAATAAATTGGCTGGGTTTTAGTATTATACATTTTCATAAAATTATTCTGACCTTATTTTAAGCAAATAAATTGGGTTGATTAGAAGTTTCGATTGCAAAACAATCATTCAACAATTAATCTCTCATACTATTACAAAAATTATTACTTTTTATAGGTTATTTTGAAAGAAAAAAACCGTTTCTTTACTTTATGGGTGTTATGAGGACAACATTATGGATTTCAATTTTATTACTTATGTTATTACTAATATATGAGTAATGGTGATATATGATATAATTATTGGTAAAATAATTAATTTACTGCGAATAGGCATATAACGATTGTTTAGATATCTTAATTAATTTGTAGAAAATTGTATGATCAAAATAAAATCATGCTACTCAACTAATATCCCACTCGACATGAAAAAATTGGACCGGGTTTTAGTATTATATAATTTCATGAAATTATTCTAATCTTATTTTACGTAAAGAAATTGAGTAGATAAAAGTTTAGGTTGCAAAATAATTATTCAAAAACTTATCTCTCATATTATTACATAATTTATTCTGTTTTTATATGTTATTTTGAAAAAAAATATTTATATAGTTTGTGGTCGTTATGGGGACAAATAACATCGATTTTAAATATTTTACTTATAGTTATTAATAAACTTGTAAAATTAAATAAATAATATTGAAACAGTAATCTTATTTGATAGGATACTTACGGTTAAACTCTTAAATTTTATTGAGAAAATCATAAAAGTATTTAAGAATGTTGAATAATATCAATAAATAAAATATTTTATTCATAAAATTTTGAATTATAATCGTTTATAGAGCGCTCAACTTGAAAATTAATTGCTCAAATAAAATAATAATAATAATAATAATAATAATAATTAAAATGTCATGAACATTTTTATTAATAATTGAATGATAAATTTAAATATTTTAAGTCTTATAATTAAAAAATACGCAACTTGATATTAATCACCTAATGGTCACATGAATATTCATTAACTCTATTAGCTTTGCGACCAAAATTTGAAAATACAAACCACTAAACAATGACGATTTTTGTGGGATCAAAATTCAATCCAATAAAACTAAGGTGCAATCTAATTCTAGTTCTAAATACAAGAGTTTATTTTTCTTAAACAATGATCTAGTTAAATGCATTCTTCCATTTTTCTAGCTTGTTAGATTATGTATATATTCCACGTGTGCATGATTTCCGTAATATTTGAGGTATCTTCTCATAATTAAAGTTATGTATGTATCTAGGAAATTATTTATTATATAAAATTTACCCCTCAACTAAGTTATCATGTTTTACCAAGATTTATCGTTTGTTAACAGATAGGTAAACAAATAATTGAGAATATTTAGATCTTTTATAAGTATTTATTCTGTTGTTTTTGTTGCATAATTTTTTGTTTAAATAAATTTTATATATTAAAATCATTAAATATGATTACAATTTTATCATCAAAATTATATTAAAAATAAGGACATTATTCAAAACAAAAATTCAATATCATTTCAAAACTTTGTTGTTTGGGTTAATGTTGAGTTGATTTTTTAGACATATGGAAGAAAACGGTTTGGGAGATATGTGAAAGAAACCAAATTCTTGAAGAATAATAGTGTGAATATTGTGGTTGATTTTTAAGAGATGTGGAATATTTTGTTCATTTAATTATATTAGATGAATAAAATATCAAATGAGTATTAGTGTATTACTAATTTGAGATTAAAAATATGTCAACTTAAGGGGTTTTTAGGTAAATATTAGTTATTAATAAAAAAAATATAAGATGGGTTATATATTATGTTATTACTAATTTGCCATTAAAAATATACCAAAGTTAGGGTATATTAGTTAGTTCTTTCTTTAACAAAAACACTCATCCTTTTATAGTAGTATTCTGAGTTACCATTTTATTTAGCACAACATTTAGACATAGAATATAATAAAATATTTGGACTAAATATTACATAAGATTATTTTGTAGATATTGTTTACAAGAACCAATTTGTTTTGGTGGACTTCTGTGGAAGAGTTATTTTTTTTTTTTCCAACAGCTACTTAGCTAAGAGAATCACAATAATTTCTTCAAAGACCACCTCAATCTCCATCATTTTTAGTAAAATTTAGAATTATTTGAGTCATACTTTGGGCATGGATCGTAATAGTTTTCAATGTTACGCTAGTTTTCAATGTTACATTGTTATTTATTTAATTGAATATTAGTGATTAACTAAAAAATATAAGATTTGAAGATTATTAGTGTATTACTAATTTGCCATTAAAATTAAGTCAAAGTAAGGGTTTTTTAGGTAGTTTATTTGTTAATTAAAAATATAAAATAAGATGAGTATTACTGTATTACTAATTTGCCATTAAAATATGTCAAAGTAAGAGTTTTTTAGGCAGATCATTATTTTTACAAAATCACTCGTCCTTTTATAATAGAAGATATAGATAGATAGATAGATAGATAATTTCGACCCAAATGTTTAATAATGCAAGTGTTAAATAATATTTAGAATCATTTTCTTAATTCATATTTTTTTTCATGAATTAAATTATGATTTTTTTTTCTTTTTATATTGTTATCTTTTTTAAGTATTATTTCGTGCAAATGCAAATGTTGATTACTAGTCTTGAGTAGTGCTGAAGTACTAGTCAATGGTTTTGTAGCAAGTTGCATGAAGAAGTAATGAATATGAAGCAGGGAAGTTGATCGCATTACAAGAATTAGTAAACATGACTTGGCACTATTTAGATAGAAAAACCCCAAATATTGTTTGGATGTTTTTTTTTTTCTCTCTTTTTGTTAGCGTTGGTTACGAGTTTGAGCTTCATAGTTATTTATGAGGACTTGTGTACAGTTTAAATAAATAAACATTATATTACCTTCAACATCTCTAACCACCTACTTCAGAGTTATTTATGAGAACTTGTGTACGGTTTCAAAAAATGAACAATATATTACCTTGAATATCTTTAACTATCTCATTTGTCTCAATTGATATCCTCATTTGCCTCAGTTTGCATATACAATTAATTAATTAAAAAAAAAAAAAAAAAAGAAAGAAAA
>BKCP01005494.1:359318-385083 GCA_008636005.1 Striga asiatica | reverse complement strand
AGTAGCTATAAATTTGAAAAGAAGAAGAAAAAAACTAGGACATTACAAGTTAGAATTATTATGTTAGCAAGATTTTAGTAACAAAAAGGTTATAAGTGATAATTAAGCTGTCTGTGTCGCTAGACCTGTGCTCAACTTCGTTAATGCCCTAAAAAAGAAATGACCAGAAACAGAAAATAATTTCGGACATTAGATACCACAGGCAAAATTAACAAGTCAAGTCGATTTCTTAACTAAACAAACTTGAGTTTGACTTATTTACCAAACTAACAGAGCCAAAATCGAGCCTTTGTGTGTATTTATATCAAACCAAGGACTACTATTCATTAATATCGACCAGTATAATCCGATATTTAAAATGCTCTGTAATTACAGAATATTGTATTTTCCCCGTGAGGGATAATACACCTACCCTTATCCCGTGGAGCCCTTAAAGGCCTTTTTCTTTTAATTGTTTAACCTGATTGCCAGGTTTATTACTATGCAATGCAATCTTGAATGAAACGAAATTTGGCAATGCAATATCATATCATAGGCGTATCAAAGCTTCAGAAGACTTCCATTAGTGGTTACATAAAAATAGTTCTTAAAAAAAATAAAAAATGACATGGCTTGAGTCCTATCATCATTGTCTATATATACAGTCCAGTAATAATAAATAAATAAATGAATTAGATAAATAAACCTTATAAAAATGAAAAGTTGGTTATTCCTAAATAAAATATATGTAACTAATGTAATAAATTTAACGGGCATACTCATAACTATCAAGCGGAATTGAATAAACCCTAAGCATGTAATTCTATTAGTTCATAGAATATGGATCTTTTGCATAAATTAAATTACACATAGAACTTACAAGAATCCAGCTTATAGTCCTTCCCTGTTTTCATGATCTATGATGTTGATCTGGATCTCTTCCTCGTAATCTCATGGATCTTCTCCAATGATGGATTCGCCTTTGCCTATGAATTGTGAATTGTTTCTCTCTCCCACGTCTCTCGTCTTTCCATAAAGTCCTTGATGTTGAGAACTTTATTTTCGTATGAGATGGAGAGAGGGGCATGTAGTATATATAGGAGGAATCCTACAAACCTATTCCTACTAACATTCCTCATGTTCTAACCTAACTTACTGTCCAAGTCAAACATCACAAATTGGACTCTTTTATATTAGAACATTAATAATCCATTAAATACATATTCATCTTAATTAAGTTTGACTATTAATTCAATTAGGCCCAATTAATTTATATGGTCCACAATAATAGAATAATATATAAAATATTATTACATTCTCCCACTTGGACCATATAAGTGCCGAAACCCAAAGAACTACTTTAAGCGCGCACCTTTCATCAAACTTATAATTGAATACATATATCTATAAATTTAAAATCAAACTAGAAATTAACCGAGTCATGGCGGTCACAAGTCTTCGAGCGACATGATCCCTTCCATGTACCACAAATCATTTCTAATTCAATTTTACTTTAATATGGAACAAACAGTTCGTACCACAACCATAAGTCATCCAACTTTTATGTATATACTATAAATAAATATCCATAATGATGATATTGTATGTGAAGAACCAAACATCTTTAATTGAATTCAACAAGTGTCAAAATCATTAATTGAGCAATTTCATTCAGTATCGGTCAGTCCAACAAGGCCCCATTCGTTATCCCCAATTTTCTTTATATGCCTTCCAAAGGCTATAGGGAATAACCTTTTTAATGGATCCGCTTTCATGCAAGTAGTACTAGAATGCTCAAATGACACTTTAATTCTTCACTTCTACTTTTACGACCAAGTATTTCAATTTTATGTGATTCACACCCTTTGAATACTTGTCATTCCTTGAAATAGTATTGCTACGATAGTGCGATAATTTCTTAGCGGCTTGGACAAGATGTCGACATTTCCAAGTCCTAAGATAAAGTACCATAGCCCTAAATTTGACTTGTGGCCTCAAAGCACACCACAAACTCAAACTTAATCGTGGAAGTCACGATGATGGACTTTGTTCCACTTTTCCATAATCTTGCTCCTTTAGAAATTATGAGCAAAAGTCTGAATCCGATTATCCAATTATAACAAATAATTTGGATCTTCTTTAAGTTAGCATGTGTTCTTTAATGCCTTGTAAATACTTTAAAAAATTTCCTTGCAGCATTTAAATAATCGTTTAGGGATTACTTTTATATTTGCTTAACGTACCAGCAACAAATATGTTATCAAACCTAGTACAGGTTTGTCCTTCTTAAGATTCCTAATCATTTATATCTAAGAAATTTCCTCCATCACTTTTTCATTCCATTTCACTTTCGGACATTTATTATAGACTAAATGTGTCCCTTTTATGAATTGGAATTATATGGAACAACCATCAATTGTAAATATCTCCAAAATCTCGAATAAAACTTTTGTAGGATAAACTTTTAGTCCTTGTGATCTATTCTAGAATATTTTTATTCCAATTACCAAGAACGTTTCATCCATATCCCTTATTTCATAATTTTCGTAGAGATAATTCTTTACTTCGTGCAACATGTCCACATTATTAGCAACTATAAATATGTCATTGACATACAGAACTAAAATAACAGATCTACTCCCACTGAACTTAATGTAGATACACCAATTTACAGTATTCTCTACAAAACCATAAGCAGTGATGATATCATTAAACTTAAGATACCATTGACGAGAGGCTTGTTTTAGCCCATATATCAATCTATTTAACTTACACACTAATGTTTCATTTTTTGTGATCTCAAAAACTTTTAGTTAGTTCATGTAGATCTCCTTTTAAGTTTATCATTTAGAAGGTGAACTTTGTGTCCATTTGATAAAGCTCAAAATCATACAGAGCCACCATTACCATTACAATTCTGAAGGAATCTTTCTTGAAACAAAAGATAATGTTTCCTTGTAGTCAATGCCTTCCTTTTGGGTGTAACCTTTAGAAACAAGTCTAACTTTATATCTTTCGATATTACCTTTAGAGTCGTGTTTGGTTTCGAAAAACCCATTTACACCCAACTCTTTTAGACCCTTCAGGTAATTCTACTAAATTCCAAACTTTGTTGTCATCCATTGACTGTAATTATTCTTTCATAGCATTGATCAACTTTTACAGAATTTTCACTTTTCATGGCTTGTGATTTCATCAACCAAAGGTTGTTCTATAATTTCTTGATTGCTTTGTGATGATTCATTATCAAGTGAGTTTGGATCATTTTGTTATTCATCCAAGTTACATGACGGTACTGTAACTAAAAGAATAACAACCATTGATGGACTCTCAGGTTAACACTGTTCAACCCGAGTTTCTTTGACATCCAAACTTTGTAGTTCCAAACTCCCACTGATTTGATCATTTTTAATGAATCGAGCATTGCTGGAATCAACTATTCTCGTACTATGATTAGGTCTATAAAACTTATATCCTTCAGAACTTTTCCGAATAGCCAATGAGAAAATCACTGACCGTCCTAGGATCAAGTTTCTTTTCATGTGGATTATATACTTTTACTTTTGCTTGACACCCTCAAACATGAAGATGCCTCAAACTAGGTTTCCTACCCTTCCATAGTTCATAAAAGGAACTATTTTACTAGGAACCTTGTTTACCCAATATGCAGCAGTCCACATAGAAAACGTTAATGTTGAATTTCTCAACATACTCCTAACCATATTCTTTAAGTACGGTTTATCCTCTCAGCAACACCATTATGTTGAAGAGTCTCAATTATAGTGTATTGCACACAAATATTTCAAATTTCAAGAAACTTTGCAAATGGATTAGGACATTATCCTCTTTTATTGAACTTACAATAATATTCACCACTCTAGTGAGATCTCACAACTTTTACTTATTTATCTAACTACCTCTCCATCTCATCATTGTATATCTTTAGATAGTCCAATGATTGAGTCATTTCATATAGTAGATAAATATAACTATAATGTGAGAAATCATTTGTAATGGTGATTAAATACTTTACATCACCCCACAAAGGGACGTTGAATAGACCACAAAAATTAGTGTGAATAAGTTATAAGATTTTAGTGCTTCTCATGGCAGATCTCTTTAATGTATGCTAGTTTGCTTTTCTGTAATTCATTTTATACATGCATCTTGATCACTAAAATGCAAATGAGAAATAGTTTCATTATTCACCATTCTCAAAACTTTTCTTCAGATATGTGACCATAATCTTTAATGCCATAAGAGAGTAGAATTTTAATTATGTGCACTACGTTTAACCTCAAAATAAATATGAGATACATAAGTAGTTGCACAGAGCCAAGCCACCAAGTATTATTGGGAATCTTTAATAAATTTGATTCACAACATACAAAAATTAATGTATGTCTTTCTTTTCGAATCAAGATTTTATTTCAGGCAATCTTTCTTAAGGTGGCCTTTCTTTTTACAAAAAAAACACCTTATTTATTTAATGATTGGACCTACAAAAACTTTAAGTAAGTCAGTCTCCTTTTATTTGCCTTTATTTCCCATTTTAACTTACTATTATTGGCTCTCACATGAGATATAAAGTGAGTCGACTCTTCGTTCATCTAACTTATTCTCACCTCTTCCTGCACCAGCATAGCCTTAATTTCCTTACAGTCCTATTTATCTTTAATGGTGTTATAGTGCACCTAAGATTGGCCAAACTCGACAGATAAGGAGTTCATGATGAATAAAACCATAAATGAGTCTATCACATTCATTCTCATGTCTGCAAGTTTAGCTTATATGTGGAACACATGGATCACGAAATCATGGATGGAGCGGAATCAGATGAACTTTTATAGTGGAGAGTACATTAATGAAACTTTCCACAATAAACTTTTCCCGCAATTTTAAATGGAGATAATCCTTCATTTTTATTTAGGAATTCTTTTACATTATTAGCCTTAATGTTATCCCCCATGATTAACTTCATAAAATTCAAACACAACCTATTTGATCGCTCACATGTCGTACGGAGAGTTACCTCTACTTCAGAGCTCTCATCAGTAATGGTTGTGGGAACTTCATCAATAAAAAGAGTCATATCCAAATTCATTGAACCTAACTGAAATTGGATATGCTTAGACCATTCATTGAATTTCAGCCAATTGAATTTTTCAACTATAATACTGTACGGATAACCAAATTTTTGAACGCTGCAAACTTTAATACATGCTATTTAGTTAAGCTTTGAGAGACAATTAATGAATTCATAAATCTTTTAAATTATATATTTAAATATACCTTTGGGCAAATACTTAAATATATAATATACTTGATTGATGCCTAAGAGGAAAGATCTCTAATAGAAATTATAGGTATTGTGATTAATTAGTGGTTATCTTTGGACAAACACACTAATTAACCTAACTTTAATATAATTTCTCTTTTATCGTCATATATTACAAACCATGGCCCACCTTTGGGTGTCCTCCTAGTTTATAATCTATAACATCAATTATTCAAATATTATAATATTGAAGTACATTAATAAGACATCGTCTTATATTTGAATAATTGATACTTTTATCTAATTTAATTATCTATTCCATAAATTAAACTAGGCCACTTTGGTGACTAACTAGTTTCTTACATAGATAACATAATTAGATAATATTTTATTTTAATTATATTTTATCTAATTTAATTATCTATTCCATAAATTAAACTAGGCACTTTGATGACTAACTAGTTTCTTTACATAGATAATATTAGAAATAATTTATTGAATTATGAGATTATTGACATTTGATTAATCTCTTCAACAAATAATCAACTGTAACATATGTCAATACCAAATCAAATAAAATAGAACTAAAAGTAGTGCAGAGTCACAGACATACACTAACTTTAATTAGTCTCCAGATGATAGAGATTTTCATAATTAACCCCGATAATCTTCCGTAAACAATTGTGTCTAATGTCATCAATACACAATTGACATGACAATCATGATACGAGAATTAAAACAATTGAAGGAACAAACCCTTTTTTTTCCTGTACATTAATATTTCCACTGGAACAACTCACGATATTCAAGATAATTAATCAAAGCAGCCTGATCATTCAACCCATATTATGAATGAAATTTAATCCGCAAAGCTCTAAGAAGTTGAACTATCATATCCAATCAACCCATAATTGTCAATACTCAATAAAAATATATATTTGCGTAATTGCAGTAGCGACCATAAACTCTAATTGGCAAGAACAATATAATTAAGCACAAACTTTAATCGGCAAAATAATTAAGCATAAACACATGCTCTGATACCACATGTAATAAATTTAACGAGCATACTCATAACTATCAGGCGGAATTGAATAAACCCTAAGCATGTAATTCTATTTACCCTAAGCATGTAATTCTATTAGTTCATAGAATATGGATCTTTTGCATAAATTAAATTACACATAGAACTTACAAGAATCCAGCTTATAGTCCTTCCCTGTTTTCTTGATCTATGATGTTGATCTGGATCTCTTCCTCGTAATCTCATGGATCTTCTCCAATGATGGATTCGCCTTTGCCTATGAATTGTGAATTGTTTCTCTCTCCCACGTCTCTCGTCTTTCCATAAAGTCCTTGATGTTGAGAACTTTATTTTTGTATGAGATGGGAGAGAGGGGCATGTAGTATATATAGGAGGAATCCTACAAACCTATTCCTACTAACATTCTCCATGTTCTAACCTAACTTACTGTCCAAGTCAAACATCACAAATTGGACTCTTTTATATTAGAACATTAATAATCCATTAAATACATATTCATCTTAATTAAGTTTGACTATTAATTCAATTAGGCCCAATTAATTTATATGGTCCACAATAATAGAATAATATATAAAATATTATTACAACTAATACGTAGCCCTTCCGATGCACGAGACAGAAGTATTAAATGAGTCATTTACACAAAGCTTGTCCGTTAGCTCATGCGATTCATGTGAGATATTATAATGAGTGGACCATAAGGCTTGTCCGTTCAAGCCTAAAAAATAATAGAGTTTGATCATCTATCTTTTTGCATCTTTTCATCAACGTCATTTTTTTGTCGGAACATTAAACCTGAGTCTGGTAGCGGTAGCCCATAAATTAATTAATATATTATCTCGCTCACATGTTTATAATAATATAAATTTGATTTCATTAAATATATTTATTTCTTAATATAAGAAAAATAACAATTTTACGTAATCTTGTTCCTCGTATAATGCTCATATTATTTTATTATAAAATTTATTGCAATATAATGTCATTATTATTATTTATACAAGTTATAGATGTAGTCTTCTTCTTCTTTTTGTTCTATATAATGTAATTAAAAAATTTAATGTATGTTCATATTATTTATTAATGTAATTAATTTAAATTATGTAAATAAATTTAAAGTAAAATATTTTGTACAAACTTTTTAAAAAATATACACAATGTTTTTTTAAAATTTAATTTTTTTATAATAAATAAACATATTTGAAATTCTATGCAATTATTAAACATCCTTGATATAATTAGAAATCATAATAGAATTCTATGCAATTATTAATTCTGTCCGATGTTATGGGAAACAAATCATTCGGAAATGTAACAAAATGATAAGGAATTTTAAATTTTAAACTTTAAATGAGACATGTTTTTACTTGAATTCTATGCAATTATTATTTTTTCCGATTTTATGGCAAACAATTCATTCAGGATTTTAATGTAACAAAATGATAAGAAATTTTAATGTTTAAATTTAAATTTGAAATGAGACATGTTTTTACTTGAAGTCTATATGTCCGATTTTATTGCAAAACACATCAATTAAGGATGAATTATTGCAATTCGATTTTTTAGCAATAAAATAATAATACAATTGAAATACTTGATGGAAATAGAACGCATTAATTACCTTTGATTTTTCTGCCTACTATTTCTAGTAAATAGGATGACTTTTTATATAAGTATAGATTATTTTATCAAAATATGTTTAACTTAAGCAATAAATATCTTATTTCAATATACAATTTTTTTTTCCTAAATTAATAATATTACTATTTAGGTTTTATTTCATAAACATAAGCTAAAAAGCATGAAGCCTAAAAAAAATATCATAAACATTAGTTAAATCATAAAGCCTCAGAAAAAACATGATAAGATGCACGTGAATATGAACAACACAAATCAATTGATATATACACAAACATAGAAAAAAAAATATTTTGATACCAAATGTCATGCTAGTTGATACAACACATAGTGTCAATATTTGTGATATTAATGAATCATCACATATTGGATATTCCCCTATATTAATGTGTGCCAATTTTATATGACTTTTGGTGTTCTGTAATCATATAGTTGAATTATGGTGTTTCGTAATTTGATGTGTCAATTATGGTGTTTCGAAGTTATTTATTTGGGTTAATTCATAACCAATACTATGACTTTTAAATTATAAAACACTTGAAATTAACGTTAATAACTTTCAGTGTTTTTATATATAATATTTAAATTAATCATCCTTTGATTAACTCCAATTTTATATCCATGTGCTTGTATAAAATAATTAAATAATTTTATTTTTTAATATGAATTATCTAGTTTATTAATATTAATAAAAAACCGATAAATTATCAGTCAATAAAAAAAATATCTACAAATTCGTTATACATGAACTTATAAAAAATTGTTAAATCATATATTAATACTAATTATAAATTAATAAAATTATATATCATTAAAAAATTTTATCTATAAGTTTATTACATATGAATTGGAAAAATAATATTAATTATATGTCAATTAAAATATTATTCTATAAATCTATTGCATATGAAATAGGAAACTTTTTATTTCATTAGAAATTCAAAAAATAAGGCGACATGAGGATTTGTTTCAAACAATATTAAAAAAAAAAGACATTTTAATATTTCAAACAATACGGCTGCATTAACGGGATAAGGCCGCTTTTTGTTCCTGTTAGTGTGTGAAAAGGAGTGTGTGAAAATAGATAACGGTGTAATTAATGAATTATTAATGCAGTGTGTGAAAAGGAATTAAAACTTGCCATTTATGAAAAATAATTAATGCAGACCTGCGTTTGACCATTAATTAACCTACTATTTTTGATAAATGTTAATTCTTATTATATATATAAATCTAGAAGATCTAGATTTAATAGAGCAACTTAGAAATTAGTCAAAGTCGGTGAAATGAGGCAGCAAGAGAAAACAAATGACACACTCTAGAATTTTCATATATGTGTGTGTGCATAGATGTGAGTGGAACTTGTAAAGAAAAATAATTTCATAAATAATTCACTATTGGCAAAATACAAAACTATACACTTCCTTTCTTCCACCTTAATATATCAAGATTGCTATTTGTCGCCCCAAATTACTACTTGTCGCCTGAAAAAAATAATAAAAAAATGATAAATTTACAAAAATATCTCTGTAGTAAAAAAAAAAAGTTACTAGAAAAAGGTATTCAAACGTCTATCAACTAAGCTCGGTCAGCAAAGGAAACGTCCAAATGTGAAGCCCGACTCTAAAGAGAAACGTCCAGAAGCTAAGATTGAATGTCAAAGAAACGTCCAACATGAAAGCCCGACTGTGAAAACAAACGTCCAAGAGCTAATCTCAGAAGCAAAGGAAACGTCCAAATGCGAAGCCCGACTCTGAAGAGAAACGTCTAAATGGGAAGGGGCAACAAATTTAAAACTTTTAAATTGCAAGCTTCTTCTGCCGCTAAACGTCCAATTGGAAAGCTTGGGGCCACGAGAAACGTCCAAGAGAAAAGCTTTAAAGCACACCAAACGTCCCTTATTAATGCTTGCCTATTAAAACAAAGTCTAACATAGAAGCTCCACTGTGAAAACAAACGTCCAGGAGCTAAGCTTGAAAGTCAAGTAAACATCTATCTGGGAAGCTTGAGGCCACGTGAAACATCCAAGAGTTAAGCTTTAAAGCATACCAAACGTTCTCTATTGAAAATTGCCTATGAAAGCAAACGTCCAGAAGCTATGCTTGGTATCCAAGCAAACGGCCAACATGGAAGCTCCATTGTGAAAACAGACATCCTGGAGCTATGCTTGGAAGTCAAATATACGTTCCAGAAGAAAGCTTAAGTCTTTAAGGAACGTCTTATAATTGTGCTTTGAATCCAAACAAACGTCCCAGAAGAAAGCTTAGGACAACAACAAACTTCTTTAAGGAAAGCTTTATGTACCCAGAAACGTCCAACGTGAAAGCTTCCTCAATAATTTGATTTTTTCCACATATCACCCAAACTACTTTCCCACATATCTTATAATAATCAACCTAACATCAACCCATGCAACAAATCTTTTAAAGGATATAGAATTGTTATTTTATAATATACACTTATTTTTAATATAATTTTAATAATAAAATCGTAATCATATTATTAATGACAAAATATTTTTTGTCATTACAATAGAAATGACATTATTTTTTAGTGAATCAAATGCCGGCATTTGATTCACTAAAAAATGAGGTCATTTCTATTGGACTAATAGTCTAAGTGAGATCAATTCACAACTATGAGAATTATTTGTAAACTAATAAAAAATTACGATTCTATTAAAATATGATTCTATTAAAAAAATATTTTGTCATTAATATTTTTGATTACTGTAACGCCCCACTTTGATTTTAAAGAAATTCCGGACTTTCAGAGAAATCAGATTAAATTTCTCAAAATTTATTTCAAACTTTTGTGGCGTTACTCATTTATTTCAAATCATTTCCACAACATAATATCAATTCCATAACATAAATCATCTAACTCCCAAAACGGGATTCATAAATCTATAAATCATCTATTCACCCAAATCGGGTTCCCAAAATAAAACACAAGTTTCAAGACATAACAATGTCAACGGGGCATCTTCCCAATAGTGTTTCAGCACTTCACAAAATCTCAGAGTTCAAAAATTTATCAATCATCAATAGTCATAAAAAAAATAGCGGAAGCATAATCAATAAATATTCGGTCTCATAGACCAACTACCACTCGCTTAACTCCGTCGTCGTACGCATCTTGCTTAACTCCGTCGTCGTACGCATCTTGCTTAACTCCGTCGTCGTACGCATCTTGCTTAACCTGAAACGTTAATTTCAGGTGGGGATGAGCACAGTTGAAAATCGTAGTGCTCACCACTATGCAATAAACATTAATCAATATAAAAAGCAATAATCATAAATAAGTCAAGTATGGTCGCAACATATATACGAATCGATTAATTATCCCATCTCCTATCCCAGAGTCAACCCTCATGTGCACACCTACGCATAGACTACTGCTAATACTTGATTCAAATTCCAAACATATGCCTTGGTCTTACAACGATGCCCAGCCAGTAGGAGTAATCCACCCCGCCAAGACCTACGAATTGGTCTTACAAACAGGGATCACTAGCCGAGAGCCCATGCCCCGGTCTTACGGCCATACATAAATAAAGGAGACTACCCATCGGGTACGTTCTATAGCTACGGGGATAACCGTTCGACGGTCGGTACAGCTCACATCGAAGGCTACATGGTTCACATGCATTAACTGATCATACCACAAATTATACATATATAACATTTACAGCATAGCAAATTTTAAAGGAAACCCACCTGGATTTCCGGACTGAAATAACTCAAAGCAATGGAAGTAGGTCGAGGCTGGACTCCTCAATTACCTACATTCGTTGAGACTTGTCTTAGAATCTTATCAAGGCTTTACTGCTACTCGTTAGTCTTATACATACATATATATATATATATATATATATATATACTTTGAAAACATTTTATGTTTAAGTCTTTTCGGTTGGTGGATATCTTGGCTTGCTTAACTTTTAACTCTAAGGACATCTAAGGATCAAACATACTACATGGATCAAGAAATAAATCACTTAGGTCATATAATCGTGCGTTTTGATAGTGCGTGCCATTTTTTAATATCAACAAGTAATTTTGTAAAACATGATATGCGTAGCAATATATAAATGATCACAACTAGCAGTACATAAGTCAAAATAATATGAAACCAGTGGCATGTGTAAGACATAGATCTACAACTCTCAAGAACAACTTAGAATCAGACGAGGTCATTATCTACATGTAAATCAACAAACATTCATATAAGGGTACAGTAAAAAACATTCAAACCCGAGCTACAGTCATGATAAAAATATGAATCTGGTACTCATAGAAAGGTAAAAAATAAAGATATAATTTTTGTGAAGACAACTTTAGCAAATTCTGACATCGCCACAAAGATAAATCAACAACAACACAAAACATAGTTGTAGTCCAGAAAGGAAAAGAACAACTTACAACACTTCAGTAATTCCAAGATAACAGGAGCCACAAACATGATATTACTGAAATTCAAAAACCCTAAGTTAGCTAACTCAATTTCCTACAACTTTTCTGAAGACTTCATTGGCAAAATATGACATTATCAATGAGGTTAAGTAATAAACATGCAGTTAACAAAACAGTCCGGAGAACTACTTTTCGAATGGGTAGCACTTTAGTAAAATGGCAACAACTCAAGCTACACAACTCCAATTTATACCAATTCGAAACCTACAGAAGCTACACATGGAATTATATTTATAAACACGAAAAATATTATTCAAATGAATTTCTCGAATCAAAATAAATAAACCAGACTACAATCTCTATTATTCAGAGGGCCAACGCCTTGATTTCGGATCAAACGTCGAAATATCCCAAGAAAACGAAGAACACGAATCCTTGGTCTTCATCGCAAAGTAGACCTTGAATCTTCTCCACGCCGGTTTTTAGTTTACTAACGTTATTCGGAGGCTTTGCAGCTTGTTTCCGGATTGAACGTCAGTCTTAAGGTTGAACGCGCTTGAATCTTACTTAGAATCTTCAAAAACACCTTTGAATCTTCAAGAACACTTGAATCACGTCGAGAGAATTCTCTAGAGCTCTTGAACTTGAATATGAATTATGAAGTGTTTTTTGTTACATTAGGGAGAGCCCCTATTTATAGGTGTAGGAGGGAGAACCCTACCAAATTTAAGAATCGTAGGATGCGATTTGATTGGTTCATGATGATTCACATAAGATCTTTTAGATCTACCTAGATCTCACCAAGATCTTCTAGAAGACATGTGATTTATTACCAAGAAATATGATTTGACACTTGGCAATATTTGATTGGTCAAGAATTAAAATAATAAAATATCAATTAATTAACTATTTAAATTTGAAAATCATTGGAGAAAGAAAGAAACTTGGAATTTGGTTTAAATTTATGGAAATTCCTAAAATAAATAGAAAATATGACTTGATTTTTAATAAATTAATTTCCACGTGGCGTCATTTGATTGACCACAATTTTTATGCATCTACAAGAACATTTGGTATGCTTTAATGCTTAACTCTTGGACATTTTGCATGGCCTCAAGTTTTTCAATTAGATGTTTACTTGAGTTCCAAGCTTAGCTCCTAGACGTTTGTTTTCACAGTGGAGCTTCCATGTTGGACGTTTGCCTGGCTTCCAAGCTTAGCTTCTGGACGTTTGCTTTCATAGGCAAGCTTTGATAAAAGGACGTTTGGTATGCTTTAAAACCTAACTCTTGGACGTTTCACATGGCCTCAAGCTTTCCAGTTAGACATTTAGCAGCAGAATAAGCTTGCAATTTAAAAGTTTTAAATGTGTTTCCCCTTCTCATTTACACGTTTCTCTTCAGAGTCGGGCTTCGCATTTGGACGTTTCCTTTGCTTCCAAGCTTTGCTCTTGGACGTTTGTTTTCACAGTCGGGCTTCTTTGCTGGACGTTTATTTGGCTGCCAAGCTTAGCTTCTAGACGTTTCTTTGACTTCCGAGCTTTGTTGTTAGACGTTTGAATACATTTTTTTCCATTAATATTTTTTTTACCACAGGGATATTTTTGTAAATTTATAATTTTTTAATATTTTTTTCGGGCGACAAGTAGTAATTTGGGGCGACAAATAACAACACCCTAATATATTTGTCTCCCACTATCTTAATAAATTAAGGGCACGTTTGTTAGGGGAGACGGATTAGGGCTGAGCATGGGTCAGTTCGGTTCGGAGATCAAGAAATCTCCGGAACCGAACCGAACTTCGGAGATTCCAAAAACTGGATTTCCGGAACCGAACCGGTTCTAACAAATCTCCGAACCGAACCGAACCAAAGTTCGGTTCGGTTCGATTCGGAGATTCGGTTCTAATGGGTCGGTTCGGTACGGATCGGAGATTTCGGAGATTTTTTTAATTTTTTTATTTTTTTATTTTTTTTACTTTTTTTTTTTATTTTTTGTATTATTTTTTGTTAATAAAAATCTTCAAATTGCATTAGATGGTACATATCANTATAATTTAGATTCTCTCGTTTGAGAGCGGTGTGGCGATTCTCTCAGTTGGGAGCATTTCTCGTTCATATTTCATTCAGATCGTGGTTTCAGCAACAATTTTCATTCCATTCTAGATCTTCCTTATAATTTCTTGTTTCGCAGAAGTTTAGGAACCCTAATTATGGCCGAACCGCGTTGTATCGGGCATGACGAAGACCTTGCGGAAAGAATCAAGAGCTTCTCGTTATCTGAAAAGGAAAGCTTGATTACCGGCATTGAGCGTGAAGATATCAAGATATGTGCCGATGAGTGTGAAAGGAGCCTCTTTGGGAAAGTTATCGGAGAACGTAAAGCAAGCTGGATAGGAATCAAGAGAGCTATGAGTCATATATGGAGATTGCAGCAACAAATGGAGGTAAAAGAGCTGGGATATAACTTCTTCCAATTTGTATTTCAAAGCAGAGATGATATGCGCAAGGTTGGGGATGGCATAAGTTGGAGCTTTGAAAACCAGCATTTAATCTTAAAAGAATGGGAGAAAGGATTGAACAGCAACCACCCGGCATTTCAAGAAATCACAATGTGGGTTCAGGTATGGAATCTCCCAATCAATTGCTTGAGTACTGAAGTTGGATTGAAAATAGGGAACATTTTCAAGTCAGTTCAAAATGTTGTTATAGCTAGTTCAGGAAGTCATGGCGGCAGAATTATTAGGCTTCTGGTTTCATTGGACATTAATGAACCTCTCCCGAGGTGCACCAATATTAAACTGGAGGATCAAATAATAAGTGTGGGATTCAGATATGAAAAATTGCACAATCTGTGTTATTACTGCGGTCTTTTGGGGCATTTAGATAGAGGTTGTTCTCGGAGAATAGCTGCAATCAAATCCAAATCAGTTAAAGAAGGGCAGTATGGCGATTGGTTAAAAGCTGTGGAAGGACAAAACTGGATAGAAGTTGGTTTATCTCACTCCAGGAATGCTCAGTCGTCAGGACCAGTTCCTGACCAATCTTCTCCTTCAAGAAACACATCTAATTTGGGGGATAAAGGAAAGCAACTAGTCCAAGTTCATGGAGACTATTCTCATCCCTCAGCAGAAACTCCAACTGACAAGGAAGCCTCAAATTCAGTCCAAGAAGAAGCAGCAACCCAAACTAACACAGTGGAAAAAATTGCTGCAGCAACTCACTCTCACCTCATCCACACAGGGCCTGAAGAAATACCCCAGAACAAGTCAATGGACATGGAAATGGCAGTTCTAACTCCCTCAGTTCCTATCCAAATCCAGAACAGCTACTTCAAACCTTCAAAACCACCAGCTAGTCAGTTTCAGAAAACTTGGAAGAGATCGTTGAGCAGGGAAGGGAGGCTACAACGAAAAGAAGACCATGACCAAATGTTGGTGATCCAAGATAACCGCAGTAACAAGAGAACAAGAGAAGACTCTTCCCCCTCATCTCAAGTCAACAATTATGAGCTTCTAGCCTCTTCATCCAGCAAAAAAATCAAAGGCGCACAAGAAAAGGTGGAGGATGCCAGCCTCGAATGGCACCCAAATTCCACATGTTAGCTGCGGTGTGGAATTGTAGAGGGCTGGGTGGGCCCTCTACAATTTCCCAAATCAGAGAGACCATCAAGGCTCACCACCCAACTTTTTTCTTTCTATCTGAAACAAAAAAAAAAATAATGGTTTTGTCAAGTCTGTAGCTAGGAAGTTGGGATATGTAGACAGGTTTTCTTTTGTTGATCCTGTGGGTCTTAGTGGGGGCTTGCTTTTGCTGTGGGATTCTAATGTAAATATTCTTACTATTATGCAAAAATCTTTTTATATTGCTGTTGAATTTGAGTTAGACTCTGCCCCTTCTCAATGGGGAATTTTTGTTTACTTGAGCACTTGCAAACAAACCAGAATTCAGCAATGGAATGAGTTGATGACTGACAAAGTTTCTTGGGGTGATAAATGGTTTGCTTTGGGGGACTGGAATGATATTTGTGTAAAGGAAGATAAATCTGGTGGCATTCCAAGGAGTGATAGAAGTCTCTTAGGATTTAACTCCTTTATTTATAATATGGAAATGCAAGAGTTACCATTGCAGGGATATAAATATACTTGGTGCAATCTAAGAGAAGCAGAAGGATTGGTTGAGGAAAAACTGGATAGAGCATTTGCCTCACCAGATTGGCTGCTTGTTCACCCAAATGCCCTGACTCTTAACAAAGTGAGAAGTGCATCAGATCACTCAATGCTTCTACTATCCAAAGGAATAACTCATTCAAATTCAGCAGCTCGATTCCACTTCGAAAAAAAATGGCTCAATATGGAGGGACTGTTGGAAACAGTGACATCAGCCTGGAATCAACCCACCTCAGGCACACCTTTCTTTAAACTGAAGGAAAAAGTTAAAAACACAAGAGCATCTCTTCTCACCTGGAGTTCTCAATTCAAAACCAACAACCAGCAAACCATTGAAGTGCTCACTAAACAACTTGAGGTGCTGAGAGAAGGAAAACCTGAAGATTATTGGGACCAGTGGAGCAGAACAAGGACTCAGTTAAATGAAGCTCACAGACAAGAAGAGCTTCACTGGCAACAAAGATCAAAGCTGAAATGGTTACAGGAAGGGGACAGAAATACCAAGTTCTTTCATGCATATACACTTCAAAAAAGGAAGCTCAATGCCATTTCCAGGTTGATAACCCCAAGAGGATATGTGTTTTCCACTCCAGAGGACATTCAACACCACATAGCTGAATTCTACTCAGATTTATTCACTTCAGAGGGCAGCAGAGTGAGTGAGTCAATAATCAACCTTATACCTCCGACAATTACTTCAGACATGAACCAAAGTTTACTGAGGCCAGTTACTGAAGAGGAAGTGAAAGCAGCCTTATTTTCACTGCCACCTGAAAAGTCTCCAGGAGAAGATGGAATGAATGCACTCTTTTTCCAGCATTTTTGGGACCTGACTAGAGTGGATGTATTTGAAGCCATTCTCAGCTTCTTCCAGACAGGTGCTATCTTGAGATACTGGAATCACACCATCCTTTCTTTGATTCCAAAAACTGCACAACCAGAAAGTCTATCTCATTTCAGACCTATAAGCCTTTGTTGTGTTATCTACAAGGTGTTATCAAAAGTTCTTGCTCAGCGACTTATGACCTGTTTGCAGAGCTGCATCAGCACACATCAATCAGCATTTATAAAAGGAAGGCAGATCATGGATAACATCATAATTGCTCAGGAAGCTTATCACTTTTTAAATAGGCATTCAACAGGGAAAAATTTCTTCATGTCTATCAAATTAGACCTCATGAAAGCATTTGACAGATTAGAGTGGCCTTGTATTCAGAAAATTATGCTAAGGATGGGATTTCACACAGATTTTGTCAAAATGATCATGGTTTGTGTTACAACAACCACTATTTCTTTCAAAGTTAATGGCAAGATCAGTGGATTCATAACTCCCTCAAGAGGTGTAAGGCAAGGGGACCCTCTGTCCCCTTACCTCTTCATCATTGCTGCTGAACTTCTCTCTGCCTTGATATCAAATGCTCAATCCCTTGGTCACCTGCAAGGTCTCAAACTATCAAGCAATGGTCCTGCAATTACTCACCTTCTTTTTGCAGACGACTCATTGCTATTTTGCAAACCAGGAGAAGACCAACCTCATCACCTGTTAAATCTGCTGAACAGCTATAAATTATTCACAGGGCAAAAAGTCAATTTGCAAAAATCTGGGATTTTTTTCAGTCGGAATACACCCCAACACATGAGAGATAGTATCTGTGGTGTTCTTCAGGGCATAGTTCCTCATAGATCAACAAGGTACCTTGGGCTGCCATTGGGAATTGGAAGATCTAAGAAGGAAGTTTTTGACCACATACTCTCATCCATCAGGAACAAGCTGCAGGGCTGGAAAAGCAATCTCCTGTCAACAGCTGGAAAAGAAGTTTTAATAAAATCAGTCTTAGAGGCACTTTCTACTTTTTCAATGTCCTGCTTCAAACTTCCTGTGGGCATAAGCAAAGAAATCTCAAGATTGTGTGCTGCATTTTGGTGGAAATCTGGGGATAGTACAGGAAATGGATTGCACTGGAGGAAATGGGAAAGAGTAACCATACCAAAATCCAAGGGAGGGCTGGGATTCCATGATATCAGCCTTTTCAATGAGGCCTTAATTTGCAAACAGCTGTGGAGAATTTTCTCTAACCCTGATCTACTAGTGAGCAGAATATTAAAAGATAGATACTTCCCCAACAGCTCCATGCTCACAGCTGAAAGAACACAGAAAGGCTCATGGCTTTGGCATAGCTGGCTATCATTAATGCCTACTTTTGCAAAAGGAGTCAGAATAGAGATAAGAAATGGACTCACAACCAAAATTGATGACATGAACTGGGTGCCTAAGCTGAAAACAGCAACTCCTACTCTGATTCCAATAGCAAGGGGACATTTAATCTGGGTCAAAGACCTGCTGCAAAGTAATGGCTCTGAATGGAACAATTGGCTAGTTGAACAGGTTTTTAACCCGGAAGAGAGTGCAGCCATACTGAAGATCAACACCTTAAACCCTGCAAGACCTGACAGATATTATTGGAGTTTTGACCCTAAAGGACAGTTCACAGTAGCCAGCACATACAAATTTTTGGTGTCTCAAAAAATTCTGAAAATGGACATTCCTGAATCAAGTTCAAATCCTTTCCCACCTCAGCAGATTTATCAGAGATGCTGGAAGATAAAGATGCCAGGAAGAGTCAGACACTTCCTCTGGAAATGCATCACAGGAACATTGCCATCTACAGTCAATTTGAGGAAGAGGGGTATTGACATTAATGTTATCTGCTCCATCTGTGAAGAACAGCCCGAGACATCAGAACACATCCTTTTCACATGTCCAAGAGCAAGAAGAATCTGGGAATATGCACCAGTTCAATGGGATGGCCTGCAACTTAGCACTTCTTCTTTCAAATATTGGTGGCAACAAGTCAGCTCCATTAAGCAAACAGAGATTGTACAAGCAAGAATCCAGCTATCCACCTACTTGCTTTGGTGGTTATGGAAGTCAAGAAATCTTTGGATATTCAAAGGAACTCTCATGCCAGAACATATTGTCATCTCTGCAGCTCAAAGGGACTGGGTGGAAACAGCTTCAGCAGATTCAAATCATAATGACACAGCTTCTCCTAGTTAGTTTAGTTCTTTTGTTTTTTTAGTTTGGAGTTTTTGGTTGGAAGTGATGTATGCTAGCTAGGCCTTATGGCAGTGGAAAGTTGCATTTCTTCTTCTGTTTTTATTTTGTTTAGTCCGTTGTTGTTGAGGTTCTAGGTGCTTAATGAAGCATCTCTCAGGTTCATTGTTGTCAGTGTTGGTATTGTACATGTACTCTTTTCTTTAATATAANGATATTTCGTCAATTAATAGTAAGAATAGGTGGTTAAATTTTTATTTTTTTTTTAATAAAAAAAGTGATAATTATCTTTTAGTTGCAAAATATCATAATTTAATTTGAAAGATTTATATGCTAAACATTTATATGGCAAAATCCACAAGTGATAAGACATACATGAACAACAATGGTCAATTTAAAGATAGTTACTTGTTAAATAAAAGGATATTTTGGAAATATATTATGTCTAAATAAATTAATCTCTTCCAACCGATATCGTGAGATTCGGATATAGTACATATAAAGTTTGTTTTCAAAAAGTGAAGATATTTAATTTTATTAATAAAATAATCGATATATCCGTTCTTAATCTCATATTATGGTAAAGATATATTTCAATTTATTTTTATATTAGAATATATCACCTTTAAATAAATAAATCTTTCTCCAAGTTTTGTGAAAGACTTACTTTATAAAGGTCAGTTTCCCAAACATTCAGAGTTCAAATTATATTAAGTTGTATTTAATGATTTTCTTAGTAAAATATTTGACATGTATCAAATTTTTTAATAGAAAGAATATATTAATTTATTTTTCTTTTTAATTATGTACAATACATATGAATTATAATAGTTTTTATTTGAATACAATTATGTACAAAGATGAAAAAAATACATATGATAAAATATAATATATATATATATATATATGTATATATATATATATATGGATTTTATGAATTGGAATCGGTTCTTGTACGGTTCCTCGGTTCGGTACGATTATTTTCGGTTCTGTCCGGTTCTCGGTACGGATATTTTATGAATCTCCAGAATCGGACCAATAAAAATTTCGGTACGGTTCGGTTCGGAGATAGTCAAATGATCGACGGATATTTTTCGGTTCGGAGTAAATTCGGTTCGGTTTTCGGTACGGTTCGGTAATCTCCAAGACCCGTGCTCAGCCCGAAGATGGATTAGATGGTTTTATCTAGAGACCTAAGATTGGGGTGTAGAGATAAGAATACACTTATGTTTGTTATGTTTGATTAACTCAAGAATATGTGTTTGCTTCCCTAGATAAAGAATAAGATTGGATGTACATTTACAAATATGCCCCGCATTTAACTATATTATTTTTATCATCATAATTTGTTTTATGCATTTGTTTTCCTAGATAAAGAATATGATTGTATGGAGATTTATAAATATGATCCTCATTTTAAACTACATTATTTTTTTCCTCCTTTCCTTGTTGGCTACATGTTCGAGAGCTTCATGTTTTTTGCATGGCTCTAAAATTCCTATTGCAAACAACTTCTCATTTTTTTTGTATAATTTTTCATTTTTTATTTAAATACATTAATGGCTTTTTTTTACCTAATTATTGTTGTTTAATATTCTGTACTTAGATCCTTTTCAGACAGGTTTACATATCGAGCACTTTTTATTTTTGAGATAATTACCCACCGCACGACCCCATTTAGTCTTTTTTAACTTTATACGACCCCATTTTTTTCATTGGCATATGTACGCCATATATTTCTCCTCCTTTCCCTTTCAATATTCTTCACTCTTTCACTTCCAAAATCTCTATTTTTCACGTATCAAAAAATCTCTAATTTCCGTTCCTTTTTTCTCCCAAAATCCAAGATCCCCAAATCCCAAACGAGCAATTAAAAAGCCGGACAAGATCTTCCGCAGCCGCATCGCCGCGAACAAAGGCAGATCTTGGACGCTTCCCGGAGGCCTTCAATCAGAATCGGTCGTCGGATCTCTGCATAATTTGGTCGCCCCTTCGTACCTCCACCAGAGAACCACCTTTACCCGTCGATCTCCACCTTCGAGACACAAACAAAGTCCGAGATTCAGATGCCCAGTGCCTCGCCACGCTGCCGCCTGTTGCATTTGACCCACGGGATCGGATAAGAAACCCTGGCGTGGAAGAACGGGCATGTCTGGGCTATTCGACTCGCCACTGTTTGATAAAAAATAGTTTGTTTATCAATTTTAAATAATTTACTTATCAATTTATGGGTTTATTTATAGTTTAATTTGTGTATGAATGTTGTATATTTATTCTGAATATTTTCATGTCTATGGATAATATGAATGTGTTATATATATATATATATATATAATATGTTTATTTTGTGGTTTTGTTGTTTTTTGATGGGTTCTTGTATTGTTTTTTAGATATTTTTCATAATTATAGGTACATGAATGGTTTCCTTCTTGTGTATTTTTGGTTCCAGGATTTATTTTTTATTTTTTGGTCCATTAATTTCTCATTATCATGAGGTCATAGGTATATGAATGGTTTTCATGTTGTTTATTTGTGGTTCTAGGATTTTTTTTTTTTGTTTCCATTAATTTCTGATAATCATGAAGTTATAGGTATATGAATGGTTTTCATCTTGGTTATTTGTGGTTACAGATTTATTTTTCTTGTTCCATTAAATTTTAATAATCATGAAGTTATTGGTATATGAATGGTTTCCATCTTGTTTATTCGTTGTTCCAGGATTTTTTTTTTTGTTCCGTTAATGTCTGATAATCTTGAAGGACTAGAGTAATTTTGTTTCCATATTGATGGATATTCGTATTGTGGTATTAGAATTTTATAAATAACATAATTATGTGATAAAAAATTGTATCTCGTTCAAATGGTATTGCTGCAAATTATAATCGTATGTGCGTCTTTTAGCCTTCAGCAAATTAATATCTAAAAATACGACTCCATAATATAGCAAACCCAAATCAAATGAGCTTGAAGAGACCTTTTAATGGAACAAAAAATACATTAAACAGAAAAGTAACTAAAATAAGAAAAAAAAAATCTTTCTTACATTAAACCAGACGAATCAAATGTTAATTTTTAACCATCTCCCCTGAAAATTCTTAAGAAACATGGGAGAAACCTCAACCACCCCAGAATCATTACAAGTCTCACCATTAACGTGACCAGCAGACATATCAAAGACTCTCATTGAGTCCGACTCATAGAGTAGAGTTGCCAACAAAAACAACTCTCTTATTCTGCAATGCTTCCAGAACATGCCGCACGGTAACTCTTGGGATTTCACAGTTTTTGGGCTTCCACCTCCATTTCAGATAATCCTCATCCTCACGGCCACTTATCAAGCAGTTAAATCCTTGCTCCACAAAAAGGCACTCCGAGGCATTATACCCTTGCTCCACATCGCAAAGCCTACTTGATATATACAGATTTATTACTCTTTATTAGTTCACAGCAGCTAAAAATCCTTTCAACAATTTATATTTGCTTTTATAAATTGCTTCATATATTGAAAATATATCCAAATTACAAAATTTCAATGAGTAGCAGGTGCCAAAAGCTCCTTCAATGGCCCAAGTCATTTTTCTTCTTCCTTTTACTGCACAAATTATCCCACATCACAAATAAATAAACAAGATCACCCTATTGACAATAACTGCACCAATCAATACTTCATTATCTTGGAAACTAAAATATAATCCACATATAAACGTTATGCCATCAAAAAAGTTACCTGGAAAAAGAAATACTCAAAATGGTCATTCGTGAGTGTCTGAGACGACTTAATGATCTGGTGCAAGTCGGTATCCATAAGCTTGTAAACCAAGTACACATCCTTGAAACTCCCCTTGTGATTAGGTAGCATTACATCTTTGAGAGCTATAACATTCTTGGTGCTAAGGTGCCTGATAACTGAGAAGCTTCAACTCGCGTAGGGTTCTCAATGCATCAACTCTATTTTCGAAGGCATTGTGTATCTTCTTGATCGCAACCTTCTCACTGGTCTCTGTTGACCGACGAGCACACTATCCCATAGGCCCCACGTCCTATGGGCTTGATCAGCACATATTTCGTGTCAATCTCAAAAAGCATCTACCACATGGAGTAGTAATGCTTTCTTTGGGATCGGATCCCATTCGGAGGTTTCACTGGAGTTGCCATGCTATTTGAAACCATCATTTGAAAGATTAAAGTTTGAACAAAAATGAGAGTCCATGGGTTGAAAATTGTACTAAAGATCAACTTTCGTAATAAAATCTCACCAAATCTAACACACAATTTTTATAGGGATGAGCATTTCCCTTTCTAAACTCAATCAATAACCAGTATGGAACAACATAAACAACAATTTTTCTCAAGAAATCCATGAACATATACAAGAAGCATTGATGAATCTCTTTCATGTAATGTGAAACACGGGAGATTCTCCTATTCAATAAATATGATAACTTGAGAATGTAACTCTGAGCCTCAAAGATATAATCAGCTATACAAGATTTAGAGGCAAATGCTTTCACATTTAGCTTTACAATTCCCTCATAATAAAAACCTCTTAAACGAAATAGAACAACTGTATAGATCGAAAATGGGCATGTACTAAAAAACTCGACTGTAAATAAAAAACTTTTCGTAAAAAGATGGAATTTCCCGATTTGTTTTACCCAAAAAGCGTCAGTCAGGTACAATCACACATAAGCTACATAATTTCGCAGGGGAGACGAAAATAGAACACGAACAATTCCCGAAAAAAGCGAACAGAAAAGCAATAAATAAGGTTAAAAAGGACAGAGATGAAAATCGTACCAGATCTGTAACAGCATCGTACAAGAAGCCATAGTGGCGGTATCAGCAGGGGCAGTAGAAGAAGCACGATGAGGGAATCGTGAGATAGCGGCGGCTAGCGGCTACCGTTGGCTCAGTTGCCGCCGGATGTAGGGAGAACGACAACGATCGAACAGATTTGCGACGACGGTGCAAGAAGAAACAGTAACCATTAGTTTTCCCTTTTGTAATGGTCATTTTGTAATTTAATTACACATGAAGGTTGTTTTGGGTAGAACACATAAATTTTAGGGATAAAATGGATATTGATGTACAAATTTTCTGTGCAGACTAATTAATTCAATGGCCCGTTAGTCTTGCATTCCCAAGATAACACCATTTTTATCAGGAGCCGTGTCTAATCCGGGCCGTAATCTTTGCTAACAAACACAAGTCAGGGTAGATAAGAGGCTTAATTTCATCTAATCTATACTTATATTAAAGGAGGTATTATTTACCAAATTAAGTAGCCAGAAAAGTCAACAACATTTATTGCATTACTATTTTCGTATTATATTATATAAAAGGATATTCTATTTACTACATGATATAGCCACATAAGCATAGCCCGGTCCAGAAGCTCCTTAACCAACAAACCACTCGCATTACTCGCGTGTCGACATGATTCAGCCGACATGCCCAAATCGACTTTCCCTAAGGAAGATTTTACTAAGAGCAATCAAGAAGCAGAGATGGGTCTAGTCGACACCCTCGAGTCGACCTTGACCTATCGACTCTCACTAATCGACATCAGTAAGAAGAGGAGCAACGAGAGTACAGCTCCCGTTCATCCAGATATTCTAAGTCGACCCCGAGAAGTCGACTGAATTAAGACGACTCTCTGAAGATGACTTCGCCTCAAAGAACTAGTCAAGCGTAGCCTCCGAACTCGCATATACCCACGAGTCGACTTCTTAGATCTCGAAGTCGACTCCACATACCTCGAGTAACAAAGATATGACGACGACTCATCACACTTGTAACACTTGAAATCCTACCTATTATGAAGGATAAGAAGGAATCTAGCGGTGACTCAGCACTAAGGGGAGACGAATCGACCGGGGCATTTTGGACCTTCTAGGTCCACCGATTGGGGTATTTTGGGTACTCTGCGTAAGTATTCACTCCTATATAAAGGAGATGAGGTAACCCTAAACCCTAACTCTCATTCATTCTCACTTTCCCTATAGCTGCTGCGCAGCCCTTCTTCATCCCTTTGATACTGACTTGAGCGTCGGAGGCTCTACGCCGGAAACACCTCCGGCGTTGAGTTTTTGCAGATATTCTTGCGGTCTAGAGACGGTTTCAAGGCGGTTCAAGCAGATCTGAACTCACAACCACCGGTTTACTCCGGATCCAGAAGTAGACCCATCA
>BKCP01005494.1:279599-325148 GCA_008636005.1 Striga asiatica | reverse complement strand
GTTTGTAGATTTTTGTTATTTTATTATCAAATGTAAATTAGTATTTTTCTTAATTTTACTTATGTTTGTAGATTACTTTATTTTATTTTATTATCAAATGTGTGGATCTTATTGCCACATTTTTCAGGGAAAAAAAAACATTTCCCAGTGACAATTGATTTATATTATTAATTAAAACGATAATGCCATTGTCATTATTTGAATAGGAAAAATAGAAAAAGGATAAACTCATTAAAATCTATCAAGATGAATCAAATAAATTTTGATTCTGATTTTCGAAATCAATGTCTTCAAATAGCAAATAATTAAATGGTCTAGTTTACTCATGTTTTACGGAGAGAGAGAATTTTAAAGTGGAGAACTCAACCACTACATCATATCACGTAATATAGGGATAATTCGGATAGGTGAAGAATTAATTTTTCTAATATCTTTAGAACAACAACAACATAATATCCAGTATATTCTCAATAGGTTGGAGTTCAGTATATTCTCAATAGGTTGGAGTCGGGGGATCAGTTGTACACGGGCAACAACATAATACCCTTGTAATTAATAATAATATTTGGAGATGAGGGTTTCGATCCCCGAATGTCCAACTCAATCTCAGTAGGAAATACCATTGAGCTCATTTCATTTTAATGCTCGCTGCTGTACAGAACTGGCAATATCTTTTAATGTGGCCATGTGGGTTATTGGCATGCCTTCTACTCCCTTCCACTTTATTTATTTACAATAAAGGAAATATATGATCCTACACAACCTTGAAGTCAGACCTTGAATTGACGAAGCACGCAATTGTGCATACTTCATATATTAAAGCATGGTTGACCAAAAAGAGGGTATAGCTTTTTATTGCTAGCCCATTATGAGTTGTACTATATGTGGCAGATCAGGAAATGGGACTACTTGAGAAGAAGCATTAAATAGTATCAAAATGCTCTCAGAGAATGATCTTGCTACATTTAAGANTTCATTTAGACATGGCCAAAACTCGGGCCGGGTCACGACCTGGCCCGGCCCGCCGGGTCGCCGGGCTCAAAAACACTAACCCTGAACCGGCACGGACCTATACTCGTGCCGGGTCCGTGTCCGGGCTGGGTCGTGTCCGGACCGTGCCGGATCCGGGCCGGGTCCGTGTTTTTTTTTTTAAAAAGTATAAAAAAATAACAAAAAAATTAAAAAGAAGGGTCATCGACCCGGCCCGTCCCTGACCCTCCGGGCCGAGTCATGAAACGAATGACCCTTACACGGCCCTTCTGAAATCTGGGCCGGTCCCGGACCCGTGATCAACGGGTTTGACCGGGCCGGGTCCGTGCCGGGTCCGGGCCGGGTCAGGGCCGGATCGGCAGGCCGTGCGACCCTTTGGCCATGTCTAGGTTCATTTCTTTCTCTCACTTAGTAGGACACTACACTTCTCTCAGCCAAACCAATGTTCTCTACTTTTTACCCAAAAGTTTGCAAAGTACATTTTGAAGTATTTCTCTAGTACCTCATTTAAGCTTAAGTACTTTTATGCCATGAAGCTTAAATAATTTCTTGCTTCGTAGGTACTATTTATAAGCAAGTAGGGAGCAAGTGGCATCATTCAGATCTCATCAGTGTGAGTACAAAATTATTGTTCATACTATTAAGCATCACAACTCTTTTAGATGCAATGTTTCTGCCATATCCTCTGTTTTTTCCTTTTACTTATCTTCAGTCCATGTAAAAATGGTTTTAAAAATTTGACTAGAAAAGATTATTAGGGGAGTGAGGAATTATTGAATAACTTAGAACTGTTTGGTTCAATGGTGAGTTACGTAAGCTTCTGATGAAAACATTAGACCATTGAGCATTATGGATTTACATCTGTCAATCACTGCAAGGAAGAGGTGTACAGTGACGCCAATAATTAGGCCTCATCCCAAACAAACCTTGTACCATCCATTCCATTCCCTAATAAATACTCAACGTATACACTATACTACCTAAATGCTAAAATTCTGTCCGCCTAATTTTCTTTTCTCAAGAAAAACAAATATGTTATAAAGACGGAAAGATAAAGAACACAATATAGAAACTGGATATCATTTATACTCAATTTTCTTCTTCCTTCTGTACATTTTCATTACATTTCGGGTGCCTTTTATAGGAAAACTTTCCCGACATAACATACAATAATTTACACCACATTCATATCTATTACTATTCCCATTTACACAAATAGTGAAATGTCACTATTCATGCATAGTGGTTCATTCCATTTATTTATAACATTCCCCCTTGGAATTACCACTATGCAATGTGCGTTTATGCTGCCTCATTAAAAACCTTATTCGAAAAAACCATGTGGGAAAAAAACCGAGATAAGGAAAAAAGAGTACAGCCGCACATGCTCCCCCTCGAGTTATCATCCGTGTAAATCTCGAAGATGTCTCATTCCAATGTTATGGACGTGCTTTCGAAATGTTGTAGTTGGGAGCGCCTTCGTAAATAAGTCTACTGCATTATCACATGATCGGATGTATTGAATTTTGATCTGTTTGTTCCTTTCAAGCTCTTGAGTGTATGAGAAGAACTTTGGTGGGATATGTTTAGTTCTGTCACTCTTGACGTATCCTTCTTTGGTCTGAGCGACACATGCTGCATTGTCTTCGAATATGACCGTCGGATCTTTATTATTTGATAATCCACTGGCTTGTTGAATGTGTTGAGTCATATTTCTGAGCCAGATGCTCTCCTTAGTTGCTTCATGCAGTGCAATGATTTCAGCATGGTTTGAAGATGTAGCAACTAGTGTTTGTTTCTGAGAACGCCAGGAAAATGCAGTTCCACCAATAGTGAAAACGTAACCAGTCTGAGATCTCGCCTTATGTGGGTCTGATAAATATCCTGCATCTGCAAAACCGATCATTTCATGTTTTTTATCATTTGAGTAAAATAACCCCATATCGGTTGTTCCTTGGAGATAACGGAATATATGCTTGATTCCATTCCAGTGTCTCCTCGTAGGTGATGAGTTATATCTTGCTAACAAGTTGGTAGCAAAAGATATATCTGGTCTGGTGCAATTAGCAAGATACATAAGAGCCCCTATTGCACTCATATATGGTACCTCAGGACCAAGTATTTCTTCATTTTCTTCACAAGGTCGAAATGGATCCTTTTCAACATCCAATGTTCGGTTAACCATAGGAGTACTAAGGGGATTAGCTTTGTCCATATTAAATCGTTTCAGTACTCTTTTAGTATAGTTAGATTGATGGACGAATATCCCATTTTGTACTCTCTCTATCTGTAAGCCAAGGCAATATTTAGTTTTTCCGAGATCTTTCATTTCAAATTCGCCTTTCAGAAAAGTAACTGCTTCTCGAATTTCATTTGCTGTCCCAATAATATTAAGATCATCAACATAGACAGCAATTATCACAACTCCATCATGTGATTTCTTTATGAAAACACACGGACATATTTGATCATTCAAGTATCCCCTTTTTAGTAATTGTTCACTCAAACAATTATACCACATACGCCCGGATTGTTTTAAGCCATACAATGATCTTTGCAACTTTAACGCACATAACTCCTTAGGTTTTGAGTTCAGTGCTTCGGGCATTCTGATTCCTTCTGGGACTTTCATGTATATGTCGGTGTCTAATGATCCATACAAGTAAGCAGTCACAACATCCATGAGACGCATCTCAAGATTTTCATGGGTAGCTAAACTCATCAAGTATCTGAAAGTAATTGCATCCATGACAGGGGAATATGTTTCATCATAATCGATCCCAGGCCTTTGGGAGAATCCCTGTGCAACAAGGCGAGCTTTATATCTCGTGATCTCATTATTCTCATTTCTTTTTCTGGTGAAAACCCATTTGTATCCAATGGGTTTTATGCCTTTTGGTATAATGGAAATAGGCCCAAAAACTTTTCGTTTATTTAGTGAATCTAACTCGGCTTGAATGGCGCCTTTCCATTTATCCCAGTCACGTCTTTTCTGACATTCAGCTACAGATTTTGGTTCAGGATCCTCAACTTCATTATCAATTTCTTTTGATACCATATATGCGAATGCATCATCATTATTCATGATCTCATCACGCTTCCAAAGATTCCCATTGTTCACGTAATTGATGGAAATTTCAATATTTTCATTTTGTCCCGAAATTTTTCCATCATCTTGATTCCTTTTCAAATTGGAGTCAAGAATTTCTCTTTTCTTTCGAGGATTCTTATCTTTAGACCCAACTGGTCTTCCTCGTTTCAAGCGTGTCTTTGACTCATTTGGCTTATCGTCATTTGCCATTTCTTTTGGAATCTCAATTCGAGCAGGGGCATTTACGGCTACCACATGTGATTTGGTCACCCTTTTTAAATCAGTAAATGCATCTGGCAATTGATTTGCAATATTCTGCAAATGTATGATCTTTTGAATTTCTTGCTCTCTTTGTTTGGTGGGAGGATCAAGATATGATAATGCGGATGTTCTCCATTCAATATTTCTCTCAATTGACTTTTCATTCCCACCTAAAGGGGGAAACAATTCTTCATTAAAATGACAATCATCAAAACGAGCTGTAAAAACATCACCTGTTTTTGGCTCAAGGTATTTGATTATTGATGGAGATTCATATCCAACATATATCCCCAACCTTCTTTGAGGCCCCATTTTTGTACGTTGTGGCGGAGCAATTGGTACATATACTGCACAACCAAAAACTCTTATATGTGCAATATTTGGTACTCGACCATATGCCAACTATAATGGCGAGAATGTATGGTATGCACTTGGTCTTCTTCGAATTAGATCATCTGCATGCAGAATAGCATGTCCCCATACTGAAGTGGGGAGTTTTGTTCTCATTATCAATGGTCTAGCTATAAGCTGCAGTCGTTTAATAAGTGATTCTGCTAGACCATTTTGAGTGTGAACATGTGCCACAGGATGTTCAACATCAATTCCCACAGCCATACAATAATCATTAAATGCTTGAGATGTAAACTTTCCAGCATTATCCAGTCTGACTCTCTTGATAATATAATCTGGGAATTGAGCCCTTAATTTAATAAGTTGGGCAAGTAATTTAGCAAATGCCATATTTCTAGTGGATAACAAACTTACATGAGACCATCTACTAGAGACATCAATCAACACCATAAAATATCTGAATGGACCACAAGGTGGATGAATAGGTCCACATATATCACCATGAATCCTTTCTAAAAATAATGGTGATTCATGTCCGACTTTAGTATGTGATGGTCTCATTATCAATTTCCCTTGAGAACAAGAGGCACATGTCAACTCATGTGTTTGCAATATCCTCTCATTTTTTAGTGGATGGCCACTAGAATTTTCAATAATTCGCCGCATCATTATCGAGCCAGGGTGACCAAGTCGATCATGCCAAAGTTTAAATATTTCATTCGACTTTGAATTTGTTGCAGCATATGCCTCAATTATATTAATCCGGGTATAATACAAACCCGAGGATAAAGCGGGTAACTTCTCCAAAACACATTTATTTCCCGCATTATCTGAGGTAATGCAAAGATATTCAACACCCCCTTTATTCATCGTTTCAATGTGGTATCCGTTCGTTCGGATATCTTTAAGACTCAACAAATTTCTTGTTGATTTTGGGGAGAATAGTGCATCACTTAATATAAATTTTGTACCGCCCATCATAAAAAATATGGCTTTTCCAAAACCTTCAATTATCTTTGCACTTCCGGATATTGTGTTTACTTTTGCTTCATTTAATTTCAAGTTCACGAAATATTTTCTGTCCTTGAGGATAGTATGAGTAGTAGCACAATATGCAATACATATATCTCCATCTTGAATTCGAGACCGATCCATGATCTAAAAGAAAACAACATTTATTATTGATCAATTTCAAAGTACAGATACAAGTAGCTCATACACAAATACATTACAACTCAAAAAGCAAAATAAAAACATGATCATCAGTTATTCTCTAGGTCATTTCCAGCTCCGTCTTCAAATGCCGCATCGGCAAAATCCAGTTTCAATATGTCATCGATGCCATAGTCATCATCCACACGCGTTGCATCATTTTCAGAGGATTCCCCAACCATAAAATTAGTTTCTATATTCTTATCTTTTGATTTCTGGGAATCTTGGTATTTTTCAACCTCGTGCCTTGGGGCTCGACAATTTCGAGCCCAATGGTTATTTCTACCACATCGATAGCATGCCTTTTCATCGTTATCCCCTTTATTATTTTCAGAATGTTTATGAAAATCATTTTTTCCATGTCCATGATAATTACCTCGGCCAGATTTGTATCCTGGGAAAAAATTTCGGCCTCGTCCATAATTTCTATCTGGACTATATCCACGTCCACGACCACGGCCACGTCCCGAGGTATATCCACGCACATTTGTTTGGCTGTTTTGATTTCCGGTTCCCTGTTTAGATATTACAGCATTTATTTCAGGGACCGCAGTAGACCCCGTGGGTCTAGATTCATGATTTTTCATCAACAGCTCATTATTTTGTTCGGCTAGCAACAAGCAAGAAATCAGCTCAGAATATTTCACAAAGCCTTTTGCTCTGTATTGTTGCTGCAAAAGTACGTTTGAAGCGTGGAATGTGGACAACGTTTTTTCAAGCATATCGTAATCAGTTACGTTTTCCCCGCATAATTTCAATACCGAGCAAATGCGGAACATGGCTGAATTGAAATCGTTTACAGTTTTAAAATCTTGGAAGCGTAAGTGCATCCATTCATAACGAGCCCGGGGGAGAATTATTGTTTTCTGATGATCGTATCTTTCTTTCAAAGCTTTCCAAAGATCCGCAGGATCTTTCACAGTTAAGTATTCATTTTTCAATCCCTCATTTAAATGATGCCGCAGAAATATCATTGCTTTAGCTTTATCTTGTATTGATGAATTATTTGGGGAGATTATTGTTTCTCCCAATCCCCTCGCGGCCAAATGAATTTCGGCATCCAGTGTCCATGAAATATAATTTTTTCCCGAAATGTCAAGAGCCTCAAATTCAAGTTTGACCAGATTTGCCATGATAACTATAAAATAAAACATCAATGCTTATATTAGAGAAAATTACATTATACAATCATTAATTCTCCATAACGTACAGAAAAACAAATAATAGACACATCATACAAAAACCTAATACATAAAGTATAAATTCAGTGGTATGATACATCATCGTGAAAATTCCCAAAGTGTAAAAAATAAACAATATAATGGTAATTATAAATAGTAGATGAAACATTTTTTTTCGTTTGAGGGAAATATATTTTAGTATTTAAAATGAGTGTTAATATATGAAGTGTAGTGTGATATATATATATAAGTTGATAAGTAGCCGTTGCAATATAGCCGTTATGTAGCCGTTGGGAACAAATTAATGATATAATATTTATTAGTTAATCATTCATGATTATAAAATACTAATTAATCATGTATATTGTCTTAAAAATTCATCGAGCCACTATGTGAACAATTTAATGAATATAAGTGTCAAAACAAATAAAAATGTCACTCCACACTACTCGATAAATCTTTCGGTGGGTACAAATATAAGCAGTTATAAATTTCACACCACATTACTGGGTAAACCCTTTTGCGGGTGTGAATTACAAGTAATAATATTATATATTTTTAATTATAACATGAAGTCATTTCTTAATCATTAGTAATCCATAAGTAAATTTGATAATATCAACTTACCACATATTATTGACTATGGCAGAGCCGTACTTGCCAATAATAATGGTAATATGTAAATTAGTATAATATTATATTTAGTATATTCATACCACATATTCTTGACTATGGCAGAGCCGTACTTGTCAAAAATAATGGTAATATGTAAATTAGTAAAATATACTGATTTTATGTAATGTATATATATATTAGTATATTCCTACCTTTCGGACCGGGTAGAGCGTTCGTGCTGATAACGTGTTATAAAGACGGAAAGATAAAGAACACAATATAGAAACTGGATATCACTTATACTCAATTTTCTTCTTCCTTCTGTACATTTTCATTGCATTTTGGGGCCTTTTATAGGCAAACTTTCCCGACATAACATACAATAATTTACACCACATTCATATCTATTACTATTCCCATTTACACAAATAGTGAAATGTCACTATTCATGCATAGTGGTTCATTCCATTTATTTATAACAAAATATTAATTATCTGAATTATTAAAAGCACATTAACATATATTTTTAGAACCTTATTCTATTTCCTTATTCTAATTTAGGTCATTGTTGAACTAGTCTCTAAAAGCCTTTAAGAGAGTTGTTTGAATTTTTTGCTTTCTTAAATGATAGTTAGTATTATGATTTTATCAAATAAGAGAAATAATTTCGTTTATCAACATATATTTCAATTCAGTGTTTCCTTCTATTGAATGATTGATATTGTGATGCCAGAAAAAGAATCCCATCATGTCCAATGATAGTAGTAGTAAGAATTTATAATAATGTAAACCAATATTAAAAATTTTGTAAAGAGTCCCTGAATTCCTAGACGTCTATTTATAACATTTTGACAAAGCCGTCAAGAAGAGTGTTGAAAAAGCGCATTCCACATCCGAGTCGGACGATTTTCAGACGGACCCCAGTGACATTACCAAAAAATATCCACGTCGAAACCATAAAGAAAATATTCAAGATTTGCCAAAAAAGAGGGCAACGCTGGATTCGGATTTCGAGGATGAAATTCAAGCCGAAGTGAGTGAAAGTGAAGAATATTCGGTATACGAAGAAGAAGTCGAGAAAGCAATTAATGATAAATCCAAGAAACGGACAAATTTATATGGGCCGATTTCCTGGCCCATTCTTGCAAAATTTCAGTCATCGAATTCGACAGATTTAGTTGGAGAGATAATCATGGAGCTCTCCCAACTGCTAAAGATCAATTACAAACAGGTATCTTAATTTAACATGAGGTCTATACAATATATAATAAAATAATATTGAAACTTACTTTTTTCTTTTCTCAAATTTTTGTGAGCTACATGCAAATGTGGCTTACTTGGAGATTTTGCTCAGGGCCAACGTGCAGCTAAAGAAAAGGAGATGGTGGGTAAACTCTCCTCCTCTCATATCCTGGACTCTTTAGTCGATGAAGAAAATATGCTCCCCAGCTCGTGAGCGTTACTTTAATTTTGGAGGTTCCTTAAGGGACTAAATATGTGAATCTCCACTCATGCCCTCAATCAAGTGAGAACAACCTTGTGTGAGTTAAAAGTAAATGAAATTTGTTGGGTCGGTATGCTCAAGAGCCGGTTTTTCGTATTCGTGGCGGTCGAAGTAAGATGGTTAACGAATGACGAAACACACATGTGTTTTAACTGGTTATAGGTATGAAGTCTTGCCTGAGTTAAACTATTTCAAAATACTCAATAGCTATTTAGTATTTCGAAAGTAAGATGGCTAATATGGAGTATTTTGAAATAGTTTAACTCAGACAAGGCTTCATACCTATAATCAGTTGAAACACATGTGTTTTTCGTTATTTCGTTAACCATCTTACTTCGACTGTCACGATTACGAAAACCAGCTCTCGCGCATATCAACCTGTATTATAAATTTCATTGGCTTTTAACTCCCACAAGGTTGTTCTCACCTTGATTGAGGCCATGAGTGGACATTCACGTATTTGGTCCCTCAAGGAACCTCCAAAATAAAAGCCACGCTCACGAGCTGTAATATAGCCTGGGGTCAGACGAACTAGTGGTATACCTTCACGTGTGTCAAAGTCAACATACCTTGCGTGGTTCAATAGTCATCAATAAAAGCAACTTCGTTCTCTCCGAGAAAATCCACAATGCTCTGATTCAGGACTTCTGCTTCTGTGTTGGGGAGCATATTTTCTTCATCGACTAAAGTGTTCAGGACATGAGAGAACGAGATTTTACCCACCATGTCTTTTTCTTTAGCTGGACGTTGGGTCCTGAGCAAATTCTCCAAGTAAGCCGGATTTGCATGTAGCTCACAAAAATCTGAAAAAAGAAAAAGTAAGTTTCAATATTATTTTATGATATATTGTATAGAACTCATGTTAAATTAAGATACTTGTTTGTAATTGGTCTCTAGTAGTTGCGAGAGCTCCGTGATTATCTCTCCAACTAAATCTGTCGAATTCCGTGTCTGAAATTTTGCAAGAATGAACAAGAAGATCCGCCCAAATAATTTTGCCTCACCCGTTTTGTTTTTTAATTATAAATAGACGTTTAGGAATTCAGAGACTCTTTACAAAATTTTTAATATTGGTTTTGATAGGGGATATTATATGACTAAGGAATAGACCGGTCTACCGTATCGGTCGGGCAAGATCGAAGTAGAGAAAACCGCATTGGTCGAAGGATGATCGACCAAAAGGGAAGAGATCGAGCAGAATAGCAGAATTGGTCGAGGATCGACCTAGCAATGGGGGGCTCGATCAGATCGAGCACCCAACAGGTGGAGAGCAGTCGAGAGCGTGGCTTGAACGCGAGAAAGCGCGTGGGTGGCGTTAGAAGATCCTAACGGCCTACGCAGAAGAATAATCTCCCTCAGTTCAGAGGGACACGTGGCGAGAATACATTGGTGCAGAGCGATAGTGGTGATAACCACCTCTGACATCTCTGACACACGCACACTATGTGTGTACGGACGGGCAGGACAGCTCACCAAAATCCGGGCAGCTCTTAGGGCAGGTATCTCACTCATATATATATGGGAGTGAGTCTTTTCTTGTGACTTACGATTTATCCATTCTTTACTTTGGAAAATTGAACAAACACATACTGACTTAAGCATCGGAGGCTCTTCACCGAAAAACTCCTCCGGTGTGAGAGTTCTGTGCAGGTGCGCGGCGTTCTACCGGCGAGGGAGAGGCAGGCGAACCGATTTCAAGCCGGTCGGAGTGTTTTGCGTTACCATTTGACGCCGTCTGTGGGACTTTCATTCGAAAAGTGGTGTGCTGAGATTTCTGAAGCTCGGTGGCTATGGCGGACGGAATTCCTAGGAGAGATTTGCAAGCACTGTTCGACGACGCGTGGACGATGACGAGGCCGTTTGGAGAAGGCCCTCCCCTGGGCTTCTCTGGACCCTCGCGTACACCGGTGACTCCGACGCCCGTTCCCCAAAGTGTAGGAGCCACGCCGGTGCAACCAAAGGCTGACGTGGGCTCAAGCAAGGCACAGGAGACCCGTACAGCTCAAGGAGCGGCGATCCCAACGCTGTTGCAACCAGATCTGCCGTGACGCTGCAGCAAGGGGCGGTGGTGCAGGGAGCAGTACCGCCGCCGGTGGAGGAGCCGCGCCCCGGCCAGCAAGTGGTGATGACTAGGCAGGAGATGCAGCAGATGGTGGCAAACGCGGTGACACAAACGGTTCAACAAGTCACTCAAAGCCTTTCGCGAGTGGCTGCTGGACCAACGATGGTGGATGAGGACGTGTCTAGCTATGGAGGTGATGGAGCTCTGCGAGATCGGGAGGTGGAAAGACTCGCGGAGCAGGTGAGGCAGATGCAGGCTAAGATGGATGGTCGACCTGAGAGGCGTGCTCGAGGACACCCGTTCTCGAGGGACATACTGGCCACACCATTACCTGCGAATTTCAGAGACATGAGTTTGGTGTTCGATGGGACCACTGACCCGTCGAAACACGTAAGGGCATTTGAGAATTTGGCTGTGTTACATGGTTATTCTGATTCTGTTAGCTGCAGGGCATTTTTATCGACCTTAAGAGGAGGCGCGCTCGATTGGTTCCAGCAGCTCCCTCATGGATCGATCAAGGACTTTGATGATTTCGCGGAGAAGTTGATGACCCAATACGCGAGCGTTGTGGCGCAGGAGAAAACGTATTTGACGCTGATGGCCATGAGGCAGGGGGAGAAAGAGTCGTTGCACAAGTATGTTGCGTGTTGTAGCAAATTATTTTATGTTTTTACCGAGTACCGAATCAAAAGATTCGTTCCCCAGGTCGATCTCTCGAAGAAGACGGTTTGAAATTTAGCGTTGGTCTTTATCACACACGAAAAGAAAATAAGTCCTAAACACTCTAGTCACGATTGATTTGGAGAATCAACTAAAACAAGCTAGAACTAGAAAAACAATTTAAAGAAATAACAATTAGATTTCTAGAGAAAAAGAAGAAGTTCTAGGGATCGGAAAATCTCATCAAGTCTTAAACTATGTTGAACGCTTATTTGTTCGGTTACGAGATTAAACAAGCCTACACGTCTAGAGGGTTATGCTCAATAACTCTTCGTAACGAGAGCACAAACATAAACGATAAACTCATTCAAACAAGCAACACATAGACAATACTTTTACGAACATGTCTACTCTATACGAGCCTAAATCGACTGACGTCTCCCCTCTCGGTTCTAAACGTCGATTAACTAGGTTAGAATGGTGATCAATCAACTAACCATATAATTCACACAACTCGTATAGATTGAACAAAACACATTCCTCATAATTCAAAACAATAATCAAAATCCCTTTCCCTAGGTGAATGGATTACCTCATGCTTTGATTCAATTTCATGTTAACCGGAATTAAGAACATAAAACCAATCAACAATAATAAAATAGAATTGAAAAACTTACAATCGGATTAAGAGTTGCAAGATTTCAATCTAAATATCTTTGTGTCCAACAATCCAAGCATGAGAGAAAAAAAAGAAAAGCGGAGAAATTTATCCTAACAATATTGAGTTTTCGGAGAGAAAAATTGAAAGGAACGATATTGGGGATTTTTCCCACGAGTCTAAGGATCGTTTTGATATATAGTGCGCGAAAAACGGAACTAAAACAAGTAAAAACGAGCAAAAATAAAAACAGGGTCAGCCCAGTCGCGAGTCGCGACTTTTCCTTTTCCTCGGTCGCGAGTCGCGCGTCGTCATTTTTTTAAGGGGCTGGTCGCGACCCAAGTCGTGAGTCGCGACCTCAACTCGCGAGTTGCGACTTCGACACGGAACTGCTCCTTAAGCCTCAGTTTTTCTCGCGAGTCGCGACTTTGGTCTCACGAGTCGCGAATTTTCTCTCGTGAGTCGCGACTTTGGTCTCACGAGCCGCGACTTTTCTCTCGCGAATCGCGACTTTGGACTGAATTGCGCAATTTTACGTTTCGGGCTCGTTTGGGCTGGTCCGAACTCAGAATTGAGTGCCGTTTTTTGCTATGTGTCACCAACGAACCCCTCTATTAGAATATGCGCTCGAAACAAACTTTTTCTGAAGAGAAAATTCTCCCGAAGCTCCTGACCTACACACCAAAAACGACAAAACACAAAAGAAAATCGGAAAAACAAACGAAAAACATCTAAAGACTCAAAATAAAGGAAAATACATAATAAAACACGAAATGGACTAAAAACTAAAGAAACGACCTAAAACGGGGGGAAAAGAAAGATAAAATAAACACGAACAAACGCAACAAAAATGGGACAAACAACTCCCTCACACTTAAACCTTTGTTCGTCCCGAACAAAAAGAAAAGAAACGATAAAAAACTAAAACCGAGCATGGTCAATAGTCATTAACAAGATAGCCTCAACATGTTCAACTTCAACAATGAGCATTCAAATAGCATATACGAGCTTCACACAACTACATGCTTGATCACTATACCTCAACATGGCGTTCTCTCAGTATGGGAATATATATGTGTGCCTCACTCGAATTCTTATACAGATAAAGATAGGTGCACTCAAATTGGTCGATAACAAGTTCAATCATATGCTTGCCCATTGTCTAACTTCTATTCTATACCAATCAAAATCGAAACTAGTGCATCAAAAGGTCTTTCAAGGTTGTAACGTAGGCTCTTTAGTTAGGTAGGATAAATATAGGCTAAGTGGCTCGAATTCATTACATAACTCAAACACCTTACCCCAAGAATGATACACTCAACCGGTTGCACAAACATCCCGGATCTTCCCCCACACTTTTTCTAAAACCACACGTTTCACCCATCTTATTTCATTTTTTTTCTTTTTTTTTTGTGTAAACCTTATTGGATATTTTATAATCCATTCGGCTACATTTTTTTTTTCTCTCTTTTTTTTTCTTTCGATTTTTTTTATGTGCGACCTTTTTTGGTCAATTTTTTTTTTCTTTTTTTGTCCTTTTGTTTTTTTGGATAATATAAACAAACTCCAACAAACAACTCCAACAACCATCCCCTCCAATTCTTAACCAGCAATTCCAACAACGTCATCATCACAATGTTATCAACAAAAATCAAATAAGGCTCAAAAGGGGAGACTAGGGAATAATTTGTAGAGAAACAAAAGGATAGAATACAATAAACGCCTTAATCATATGCACCGTTCACAATTCTAATCAATTTATTTCAATGCAGACTCAGGGCAAGTTCTAATCAAACAAGAGCACGACCAATGTATCTCAAGAAACAAATAAGGCTCAAACCTCACTAGGTAGATATATGAATGCCAATCAAAGTAATCGACCAAGCACTTCATCACGCTATGCCTCATATGACCAACATCACAACTCATCCAATTCATCAAACAAGTCTTAACTAATCTTGAAATTTCCAAAGTCCATACTCACAAAAATACACAAAACCTACACTAGACCGGTCCACCACATAAGCATGCAAAATTCACGTAAACTCCCCCACACTTAAAATGAGGCAATGTCCTCATTGCTTTAACTCAAAACAGGAAGTCAAATACAAGGACAAAACAATTTCACATAATGAACCAAACTAGCAGCTATCACAAGACACAAACTCAAAAGAAAAGACAAGAGAAAGAACAACTCAAAAAGGATAAAAGGAAAAGGGTGTGCAAACTGAAGATGCCTCGAGGATGATAAGCATCTACGTGCAAGCCGCTCGCTTATGCTCAGCCGAAAACCTCGATATTCCTCCTGCTCAAGCTCGCAAACTCGTACCTGCCAAGAAAAACAAAGAACTCCAAAACTCCCATTATTCAAAGATAAAATAAAAGAGCATAAAGAAAAATATCTAGAAAGCAGTAAATCGCTTGGGTTGCCTCCCAAGAAGCGCTTGTTTAACGTCATGAGCTTGACGAAACCTGGGTACAAATTAGCCAGGATCCAGAAAGAAGTGACGATCGTTCCATGCCTTTGTGTTCTCCAATAATAGTCCCGATGGTAGTTCAGAACAAAGGCGGGCAAAGAGTAAAACCCTCGTGCCCACGTTGTTATGATGCAGAGCACGGACATCAACAACTACCAAGAGGAGAGATAAAGCATTACAAATCCAAGCCCCATAATCGACCTCTGGAAATATGAACATATCCGTGGAGCATGTCGAATCGATCCCGACCTTCACCAATGCCATCTCGGATGTGTACTCTTCAACTTCAAGTGTCGGGAGCATGTGCGTAAACGCACTCGACTTCTCTAAATTCTCACAATCCTCAACAGCATGCGATGACGACCCAAAGGACATGGGAGCCACCTCATACTCAACATCTCGAGCCGAGTCACCTATCAATGCACAATTTGGTTCAATAACCTCATATGATGACTCGACCTCTTCATCAACCTCATCCTCGTAACAATGGACTACCTTCTCCTCCTCCTCCTCCTCATAAGTGTCCTCCCGAGCTCCTTCAACAACACTCGGCACAATCAAATCCTCTCTTGAATTATTCCCCATGCCATGCACCGTGTCGGCCTCCGAGTACATACACTCAATATCATTGAAGGATGCAATCATATCCACCAATGTTCGAAACTCGCCCTCCAACCGTGCACTTTCTCGACAAACCTCCGCCGATAGAGAAGCATATCTACCAAGCGGGATGTGAGATGTGTCCAAGTCGAGGAAGGTAACTACGGTTAAGTCGAATTCCGTTAGTTGATTTTGGAGACCGGATGGAATGGGAATGATCCCCCAATTGTTAAACTCCTCTACAACCGACAGGAGGTTCGCGAGCATGTCTCGAGTATTTGCCAAAACCTCTTGGTGATCGTCGGTAGGAACAACCCTTGTTTGACTTGAAGTCTCGATTCTCAATACACAAGGTTGGTCAACCGATTGGTTCTCGTAGATAGGAGGTGGTAGAGTGTAAGACTCGGCGTCTTCTTCTTCGGATGGGGATACCTTTGAAGTACAAATGGATAGAAAGGATTGATTTAACTTCTCCATTTTCTCAAAAATCTCGTCTAAACGGCTCGGAGAAGCTACTTGAGTTGGCTCGGGTGGAGGCATTGAATCGAAATATGTGGGAGGCGGAGGGTAGTAGTCGTAGGAAGATGGCGGTTGGTAATAAGGCGACTCGTATTTATTCGGAGCGTAATAACCATATCCGCCTTGAGACATCGGGTAAGAATGGCTCGGGCCATACCCTTGGGATGTGGTGTATCCGTCATGGTAATAATGATTTGAATGGCTCGGATACGGATTGGGCGGCCCTCCATACGAATACATCTCCCCTTGATAATTGTCGGGGTATCCACGAGGCAAATTTTCGGCATAGGAATAATCGTATGGATTCATCGGAATTCCTCAAACAAATACTTCGCACAAGAACAAAAACAAAACAACCAAAGGCACACGAGGCAAAAACAAAAACAAACTAACACGGAACAATATTTACAAAAACACAAACATCAAAAGCAAGAAAAATATCAAATAAACAAATAATCAAGAGAAACACAAAAATTAAGAAAATATCACAAGAATAAGAGAAACACGAAAAATAAAACCAATACCAAAACCAAATATCCTACTTGCCTTCCCCGGCAACGGCGCCAAATTTGTTGTAGCAGATTATTTTATTTTTTTACCGTGTACCGAATCGAAGGATTCGTTACCCGAGTCGATCTCTCGAGGAAGACTGTTCGGAATTTAGCGTTGGTCTTGATCACACATGAAAAGAAAATAAGTACTAAACACTCTAATCACGATTGATTTGGGGAATCAACTAAAACAATCTAGAACTAGAAAAACAATTTAAAGAAATAACAATTAAATTTCTAGGGAAAAAGAAGAAGGTCTAGGAGTCGGAAAATCTCATCAAGTCTTAAACTATGTTGAACGCTTATTTGTTCGGTTACGAGATTAAACAAGCCTACACGTCTAGAGGGCTATGCTCAAAAGGAGAGACTAGGGAATAATTTGTAGAGAAACAAAAGGATAGAATACAATAAACGCCTTAATCATATGCACCGTTCACAATTCTAATCAATTTATTTCAATTCAGACTCAGGGCAAGTTCTAATCAAACAAGAGCACGACCAATGTATCTCAAGAAACAAATAAGGCTCAAACCTCACTAGGTAGATATATGAATGCCAATCAAAGTAATCGACCAAGCACTTCATCACGCTATGCCTCATATGACCAACATCACAACTCATCCAATTCATCAAACAAGTCTTAACTAATCTTGAAATTTCCAAAGTCCATACTCACAAAAATACACAAAACCTACACTAGACCGGTCCACCACATAAGCATGCAAAATCTACGTAAACTCCCCCACACTTAAAATGAGGCAATGTCCTCATTGCTTCAACACAAAACCAGGAAGTCAAATAATAGGACCAAGCAATTTCACATAATGGACCAACCCTAGCAGCTAACACAAGAACACCAAACTCAGAAGAAAGGACAGAAAGAAGAAGAAACACAAAAAGATAAAAAGAGAAAAGAGTACGCAAACCGAAGATGCTTCGAGTGTAGTAAGCATTCCCATGCAGGCCTTTCGCCCATTCTTAACCCAGAACCGCGACACGTCCTGCCAAGAAAAACACAAAACTCCAAAACTCCCATTATTCAAAGATAAAACTAAAAAAAGCAAAAAGAAAATAACTAAAAAAACGATAAATCACTTGGGTTGCCTCCCAAGAAGCGCTTGTTTAACGTCATTAGCTTGACGAAACCTGGGTATAAATCAGCCAGGATCCAGAAACACGTGGCGATCGTGCCATGCCTTCGTGTTTTCCAGAAGTGGTAGCATGAGAAGATTGGCGAGAAGGCTGACACGGTGGATCCGGGTGGCTATGTTCTTGGTGAACCGGGTTCGGGCACGAGAAATCCCCAATTCTAGACGCAGAGCTTTTCCCACGCGAGCTCTGTCGACAACCTCCGGGACTATAAGGATATCTGTGGAGCAAGTCGAACTGAATGCTCCCCACTTCGTAACACAGTGCAACGGCCTTGAAGAAAGATGCTCCAACTCGGAGGTGGGAGGTGGGACTTGAGAATCAAGCCCATGGATCTCCTCTTCTGAAATATCATCAACGTCTGGATGGAGCTCATCATATTCTTCTTCGGCCTCACACCTTTGCTTCAACATACGGGCTTGAGTATCAAGCATAAAGTGGGGGTCGGCGACTTGTGCCTCGATTGAGTCGATGTGTGCTGTAAGAATCTCCGTTTGTGTGCCCAATCGAGCACATCTTAGCTCAATCTCCACATCTCGAGTGGCCTGGACAGATATGCGAGCAAGGATGAGGTCGAGCTTTTCATCGTATGTCAAAGCAGCCTCCCGAGGTTCATCTCTATGTATAGATTCGCCTTGAGCGGTGGGCTCGGGAGTGACATTGTTAACTCGATCCTCTAAGGCGTGCACGCGCTCCATAAGGTTCTCGATTCTGGACTCAATATTGCTCCTACGGGCCTCTTGGGAGGCTAAAAGAGCGAGGGCCTGGTCGAGCTTGGCATTGTACTCTGAGGAATCTTCGAGGGGCTCACATGACTGCTCAACAGGTACAGACTCCCATTGCTGCTCGTAAGGATATGACCAAGTCTGGACATAGTCCCAAGAATCGTGGTATGGAGGTGACTGATGCGGATGGGTACACCAGGTTGCGGTCTCTTCATCCTGAGCTAACCGGGATGACGTGAATTCATAGATACGGTCGAGCTTCTCGTTGAACTCGTGGGACTCATAAGCGTGTTCGACTGTGTAGGGATCCCAGTACTGCTCGGAAGAATATGAATATGATTGGTTGTGATACCCGGCGTGATAGCTCGGCTCGTAACCCCAAGGTTGGGTGTGCGGATAGGGAAAAGTACGGTTGAAGTTCATATCTCCGGCACACCAAAATAGAACAACCACACGTAGCCACGAAAAGAAAGGGGAAAAGGAAGAAAACTAAAACAGAAACATTAAGAAAAACAAAGATGCAAACAAAGGACACGAACATGAAAATTACAAAATAAAGAGAAACACAGAAAATAAAATCAACACCAGAACCAAATATCCTACTTGCCTTCCCCGGCAACGGCGCCAAATTTGTTGTAGCAAATTATTTTATTTTTTTACCATGTACCGAATCGAAGGATTCGTTACCCGAGTCGATCTCTCGAGGAAGACTGTTCGGAATTTAGCGTTGGTCTTGATCACACATGAAAAGAAAATAAGTACTAAACACTCTAATCACGATTGATTTGGGTAATCAACTAAAACAATCTAGAACTAGAAAAACAATTTAAGGAAATAACAATTAAATTTCTAGAGAAAAAGAAAAAGGTCTAGGGGTCGGGAAATCTCATCAAGTCTTAAACTATGTTGAACGCTTATTTGTTCGGTTACGAGATTAAACAAGCCTACACGTCTAGAGGGCTATGCTCAATAACTCTTCGTAACAAGAGCACAAACATAAACGATAAATTCATTCAAACAAGCAACACATAGACAATACTTTTACGAACATGTCTACTCTATACGAGCCTAAATCGACCAACGTCTGCCCTCTCGGTTCTAAACGCTGATTAACTAGGTTAGAATGGTGATCAATCAACTAACCATATAATTCACACAACTCGTATAGATTAAACAAAACACATTCCTCATAATTCAAAACAAGAATCAAAATCCCTAACCCTAGGTGAATGGATTACCTCGTGCTTAGATTCAATTTCATGTTAACCAGAATTAAGAACATAAAACCAATCAACAGTAATAAAATAGAATTGAAAAACTTACAATCGGATTAAGAGTTGCAAGATTTCAATCCAAATATCTTTGTGTCCAACAATCCAAGCATGAGAGAAAAAAAAAAAAGAAAAGCGGAGAAATTTATCCTAACAATATTGAGTTTTTGGAGAGAAAAATTGAAAGGAACGATATTGGGGATTGTTCCCACGAGTCTAAGTCGTCATTTTTTTAATATTCTGGGGCTGGTCGCGGCCCAAGTCGCGAGTCGCGACCCAACTCGCGAGTTGCGACTTCGACACGGAACTGCTCCTTAAGCCTCAGTTTTTCTCGCGAGTCGCGACTTTGGTCTCACGAGTCACGAATTTTCTCTCGTGAGTCGCGACTTTGGTCTCACGAGTCGCGAATTTTCTCTCGCGAGTCGCGACTTTGGACTGCATTGCGCAATTTTACGTTTCGGGCTCGTTTGGGCTGGTCCGAACTCCTAATTGAGTGCCCTTTTTTGCTATGTGTCTCCAACGAACCCCTCTATTAGAATATGCACTCGAAACAAACTTTTTCTGAAGAGAAAATTCTCCCGAAGCTCCCGACCTACACACCAAAAACGACAAAACAAAAGAGAACCAGAAAAACAAACGAAAAACACCTAAAGACTCAAAATAAAGGAAAACACATAATAAAACACGAAATGGACTAAAAACTAAAGAAACGACCTAAACGGGGGGAAAAAAAAGATAAAATAAACACGAAAAACGCAACAAAAATGGGACAAACATTGCGCGATATAATCAAACTTGTTTGGAGATCCCCATGGCCGCGGACGAGGTGAAGGCTGGAGGGTTGATAAGGAGTTTGCGAGCAGGGCCCTGTCGAACATCTTTAGCCAAAACTCCTGCTCGTACGTATGATGAAGTTTTGAAGAGGTGCAAGAAGTACATTAACCTAGAGGAGACGGAGGCGGAGTTTGCTAAGTTGGAGGAATTAGCTAAGCCGGAGCCGAAGAAAGGAAGGGCGAACTCGCCCCGAAGGATGTCAATGGGGAGGAGATCGCCTAGGAGAGGAGGGGCGTGGCAGGATTGATAGTGGGCGAGAGGACAGGTGGAAGGATCGACCAGTGTTTGGAGGGAAGCGGTTCCATAATTTTACGCCCCTGAATGCAAAAATGGGAGAAGTGCTGGTGGCTATCGAGAAGAAGATCGAGGACAAAGACGTGACGTGGCCGAAATCGAGGCGTGAGGGGCCGATGCAACCCAGGTCGAGGAAGTACTGCCGTTTTCATAAAGATTATGGGCATACGACGGAGAAGTGCAGACACCTCAAGGATGAGATCGAGCGCCTTATTAGGGCAGGACATCTCAAGGAGTTCGTGTATGAAGACAAGGCAAAGGGGAAGGACAAAGGAAAGTGTCGGGAAGATTCGGTGGAGCAGAGTGATCGAGATGATGATGAGGAAGACGAGCCTCGAGGAGGGAGAGGTGATCGAGGAGGCAAAAGAAGACGAGAGAGTAAAGACCGAGGAGGTCAGGAGGATCATGGCCCTGTGAAGAGGGGAACGATCTATATGATTTTGGGAGGTCCAACAAATGGAGACTCGAACAATGCAAGGAAGGGGCATGTTCGAGTGATGAAGAGGAAAAGAGAGGAAGTGGGGATTACTGCCCGCATGCCGGAAATAAGTTTTCGGGCAGAAGATGCTGAGGGAGTGGTGTTGCCTCACAATGATGCGTTGGTGATTATGGCGAAAGTGGCAGGTTTTGATGTAAAGAGGGTGTTCATCGATACCGGGAGTTTGGTGGATGTAATGTTTTATGATTGTTTTGTGCAGATAGACAAGGAGCTTAACCTTGAGCTGAAGCTAGTGACCACAGCCTTGTCCGAATTTAATGGAGGCGAGGTGATGCCAATGGGAGAGGTGAGCCTATCTGTCGCCTTGGGGCAAGGAGCGACAAGGAAGGTGAGAATGGTGAGGTTTGTGGTCGTTGGAGCAGAGTCATCGTATAACATCATCATGGGGAGGACCAGTTTGAATGCATTCCAGGCAGTCGTATCGACGTACCATATGACGATCAAATATCTAGTGGGTGAAAACGTTGGTGAGGTCGCAGGAGATCAGCTTACCTCGAGAAGTTGTTATCAAACCATGGTGAGCAACAATAAACAGCTCTCGAGAAAGTAGGTGAAGCTCGGAGAGGGAATGTTGAATCGACCTGGGGGTTCGAGGTCGAGAGAGGAAAAGGAGAAAGTGGATAAAGGGAAGGAGAAGGTGGAGATGCAACCAGGAGGGGAGATCGAGGAGGTCCAGATGATGGAAGGATGCGAGGAAATGAAGTTTCGGATGGGAAAGGAGATCGAGGAGCTCTTAAGGTCGAGATTGATCGGGTTGATTAGGGAGTTCGCGAATGTTTTTGCGTATACAGCCGAGGAGTTAACAGGGATAAAGGCGGAGGTGATCGAACATCGTTTGAATACTGATCTGATGGTGAGGCCGATAAAACAGAAAAGGAGACATCATGGTGCAGAGATGGACAAGGTGATCGAGCAGGAGGTTGAGAAGTTATTGAAGGCACGTCATGTTAAGGAGATCCAATTCCCCGAATGGGTGTCGAACACGGTGATGGTGTCTAAGTCCGGGGGAAAGTGGAGGATGTGCATTGATTTTCGTGACTTAAACAAGACGTGCCCGAAAGATTTATATCCATTGCCCAGGATCGACCAGCTGGTCGATTCCACCGCGGGGTGTGAATTGCTCAGTCTTATGGATGCGTCCCAGGGACCAGATCCCCTTGGCTCGGGAAGATAGGAAGAGGGTGAGTTTTGTTACGAGCAGGGGCACTTATTGTTACGTGGTGATGCCTTTTGGTTTAAAGAATACGGGTGCGACGTATCAAAGGTTGGTCGATAAAATTTTCAAGGAGCAGCTGGGGAGGAATATGGAGGTGTATGTTGATGATATGTTGGTCAAGAGTAAGGCGGAGGTCGATCATGTGAGTGACTAAAGAGAGACGTTCTTAACTTTGCGGAGGTATGGCATGAAACTGAATCCCGCCAAGTGTTCTTTTGGGGTGAAGTCGGGAAAGTTCCTGGGGTATATGGTGACAAAGAGGGGGATCGAGGTGAACCCGGAGAAGGTGAGGGCGGTGATTTAGATGAAACCGCCTACAAAAGTGAAGGAGGTGCAGATATTGACGGGCAGGATTGCGGGCTTGAGCCGTTTCATATCTAAGGTGGCGGAGAAGAGTGGTCCTCTGTTTCGAACACTGAGAAAGAGCTCGAAATTCCAGTGGACGGAGGAGGCCCAGAGGCCATTTGAGGGGTTACAGAAGGTGTTAGCCAATCTGTGTAACAGCCCAGTAAGGTTGACCCGTAGTGTGATATTGTCCGCTCTGGGTACTTTCATCCTTCCCCGCACGGTTTTGCCTTTGGGAGCAAGCTCACCAAAACGCGTAACACTAGTGAAGGTATCCACAGCCACATATATGGCATGCTTCGTTCTCCTTCACAACCGATGTGGGATATCTACATCCACCCCCCTCACAGGGGCCCAGCGTCCTCGCTGGCACATGGCCTGGGTACTGGCTCTGATACCACTGTAACAGCCCAGTAAGGTTGACCCGTAGTGTGATATTGTCCGCTCTGGGTACTTTCATCCTTCCCCGCACGGTTTTGCCTTTGGGAGCAAGCTCACCAAAACGCGTCACACTAGTGAAGGTATCCACAGCCACATATATGGCATGCTTCGTTCTCCTTCACAACCGATGTGGGATATCTACATACTGTAACACCCCGCCTTAACTTAATTATCAGAGTACGTTTTAGAGACATCTTTTAAAAATAGTCTAAGAAAATGATTCGGAGCGTTACTAAAAGATTTATTTTATCTTTAAAAATCCGTTACGATCGTTTAAAATTTACAACCAAAACGGATTAACATAATATACAATCCGACTATGAAATCGGATCAAAAACCAAAGTTTGATAAACAGTGAAATCAGCGGAACATAGCGTGGCAAAACAAATTTACAAACTATTAAATTTCGATCTATCAGTCAAAGTCACAGCTCCGGACCGACTCCATGACCTGAAAAATTTCATAAAAATGGGAAGTGAGTACCACTGTACTCCGTAGGAACTCATACTAAAGTAAACAGCAATAATAATAGTAACATCATGATCAAAAGCATATAACATAACCGTGAATTTCCTGGTCAACAGTATAAATCGGACCGGGATCCGTGAATCTACCGGCTGCCATGATAATAATGATAATGATGATAACAATGATTGCCGGAATCCATGTGCACATACTAGTGGTAGATGACGCCACTAGAACTTAGAATGGAATTATGACAACCTGAACCGACCAACATCCATTCCAAGCGGAAAAACATAATTTGACATACCTTGAACATGATATCGTAATTATAATCAATGTAATACCCAGTCTGAGTCCCCATCTGTACTGAAGATATGAAACTGGAAGTGCTGATAGTCGTGAACTGATCAAACTGTAACATAATATAAAAAATTACTAAGTACTATGCTCAGATCAATAAATTTAACTGTTAAGATGCTCGACTCGACTTAATATGATTTCCGGATATAAAGGAACGCTCTAAAGGTTCAAAGAAATAATTTTAAGTCTGGAAATTATACTAATATGTTTAACTGAACTGGTTCGGCTCGGAAAATAATTTAAATTTCAGAATAAGATTTGGACTGAAAATTACGAACCAAAACAGACTCGAATTGTCGACTAAACCGGCCGGTTCACTAACTGGATGAACCGGGTCAGCTGGAACGGACCAATTGGACCACCGGTTCACACTAAACCGGGTGGTCACGGGCTGGCATGGCTCGATCCCGTGCCGGGCCTGCTGGGCCATGGCACGGCACTGGACACGGGCTAGGCATGACTGGCCTCGGCACTAGGCGCTGCTGGCGCGGGCAGTGCGGCTGGCACTGGCCCTGGCACTGGCCGAGCGCGAGGGACACGGAATAGACATGTACCCGGGCTGACTGGGCACTAGGCGTGCGGCTGGCACGACCCAGGTGCGGCTGGCGCGAGGGCTGACGCGACCAGACCTTTCTCACACGTCTCGGGTGCGACTGAGGCTTGTCAGGGCGCTGCCGGGCAACCCTGGGCACGCGGGCGTGCTGTTGGGCACGTCCCGGGCCAACTGACTGCTCGGGCGTGCGGCTGGGCACGTCCCGAGGCCCCTGAACCCTACCCGGGTTCACTGAGGCATGGTATGACACACTCGGGTGCGCTGTTGGCACGACCCGAGGTCACTGCGCGTGGCACAGGCGACTGGCGCGGGGTCGCGCATACATGACCCTGGGACAGCATGGCCGCTAGGTGCGGCGCATGTCCGTGACCGGCCCTTGCCGGCCTTGATCAAAATGATATCCTTTGACATGATTAACATATTTATATGTACATGAGTCTGAGGGTCATGATAAGGACATGAAAATTGATGTGATTGGCCACGGCGTGCGCGATAGGCGCGTCCGACGGCCCTGAACGTGTACCCTCGACCAAACATGAATTTTTCTCGTGCAACATGAGTTACTGGACCATAATTTATCATTTAAAGGCTGTTGGAACATAAATGTCCCTAACAAAGTTGATCACAATGAAAGATACCCTAGTAGGGTAAGACACGGCCCGTGGGCGCGTGCTACGTGCACGGTCCACTTCCTTTGGCCATTTCATCAACAAATCGACAACTTATCTCGGGCTATCTTTTAAGACTGAACATATCACATTAAATAAAGACTAATGATGCATGGTTTGCTCGAGAGAAGTCGTCTACATAAAGAGATGAGTTGATATGGTCCTAATATGCACACCCGAGAGTATTTTCGAAAATTACAGGAACTTAGACCTATAATTTGAACTTGGTATGATATATATAACATCATAACAGGGTTAGAATCATATTACCCTTTGGTTGCCCGAAGAAAATTGGCAAGAAATTGGTGTTAGTTCGGTCCCTTTCTCTTTCTCGCGCGCGTACGTGAAGTTGGATTAATAAATCTTAATCTTGCTTATAGTTTGCTTAAGGCTTGCTTAGGAAATAACTTAGGTAATATGCTGAAATTATGTCCCAACACTTTGATTTATAGGCGTGAAATGGGATGAAAATGTGAAGTAAAGTGCACGGCCAATGAGCTCGTGACATTTGCCGCGTTCCTAGGGCACGAGGTGTAAAATTCATGGCTTAGTCACATATGACTTGACATAAGAAGGCCACATGGCTAGGGATGATAAACATTCACGTGATTTGCCTCAAATTTCCGTCCATTTGAATTCATTAATTAGCTAAGCACGTTTAGGGCTTCATTATGCGTGATTACCCTAGATTAAGGCGATTAGAAGAAAATTAAGCACCCTAGCCGTGCCATGAGCAATGTTTAAGGACATATGATAGTAAAATGATTACTTAGGCTTAAAATGAACATAATTGAGGTACTTAAGGAATCATTAAGTATAATTATGCGTATGATTACGCACGATTAACGCAAGATTAGCACATTTATCGCTCGATTAAATATGATTTAATTCGATAATATTTTTATCGGGCGATTGAACATAAATTGACTTATACTTTGGATTCCGAGAATAATATGAACATTACGAAGCTAAGTACGTAATTTACATTAGGTAAAAATGGGCTATTACAATCTGCCTCTATTGGCTAAGCCGGTTCCGGAGGTGGATTTAGTGCTATACATATCGATCGGGGAAATGGCGGTAAGCTCGGTTCTATTACGAGAAGAGGGCACGGTGCAGTTTCCAATCTATTACGTAAGCAAGGTGATGCAGGGTGCGGAGAGGAGATATTTGGAGATCGAGAAGTGTGCTTTAGCAGTGGTGGTAACGGTGAAGAAGCTGCGGCCGTATTTTCTGGGCCATAAGGTGAAGGTGAGAACGAATATGCCACTGGGAGAAACTTTAGGTCGACCTTCTGTATCGGGTCGATTAGTCAAATGGGCGGTCGAATTGAGCGAATATACGATAGCATATGAGCCAAGGAGAGCGATTAAGGCGCAAGCGTTGGCTGATTTCATACAAGAAGGTACGAAAGTAGAGGATAAAGCAGAGGGTGTTTGGCAAATGTTTGTTGACGGCTCGGTGTCGAGAGTCGGAGGAGGTTTGGGCATTGTCTTAATTTCACCCAAAGGAGACAAATTGGAGTTTGCGGTCAAAGTCGGGTGCAAGGTGTCGAACAATGAGGCAGAGTACGAGACGGTCATTAAAGGAATGCAATTGGCCATGGCGGGTGGAGCTCGCAGAGTTCAAGTATATTCTGATTCCCAGCTGGTAGTGGGCTAGTTTCAGGAGGATTTTGAGGTGAAAGAGGAGAGGATGCAACGGTACGTGGGGAAATGAAGAGGTTGCGTGGAGAGTTTAGCTCGTTCGAACTGGTGCAAATACCCCATGGAGAGAACGGTCGAGCAGATCTGTTATCTAAGATCGCGCAGAATCTGGTCGACTGTAAGAGTAGAAGTGTTACTTTGCTATACATGGAGAAGAGTGTGGTCGAGTATGAGGTGGCGGAAATAGAAGAGGTTGACGATTGGAGAGCCTCGATCCTGAAGGAGTTGAGAGAAAGAGGGGAGAAAGTGCTAAGGAGGTTTTTTGAGCACGAAGGGGTGTTGTATAAGATGTCGTATGCCGGACCTCACTTGAGATGTGTCACACAAGAAGAAGGTCGATATGTATTGAAGGAGACCCACGAGGGATGTTGTAGCGATCACAGCAAGGCGGGGTCCTTGGTGGCGAAAATTTTGAGGGCAGGATATTTTTGGCCGACCATGAAGGAGGATGCGAGGATGATGGTGAGGAAGTGTTTGCGGTGCCAAAAACATGGGCCACTTATACGTCAGCTGGCGGAGACTATGACTACAATGAGTGCCCCTATCCCATTTGCGCAATGGGGTGTCGATCTGGTGGGGCCGATGCCGCAAGGAACTGGGCAGAGAAAGTTCTTGATTGTAGCGGTCGATTATTTTACAAAATGGGTGGAGGCCGAGCCGTTGGCCAAGATTACGGAGGAGAAAGTTATACAATTTTTATATAACAATATTTGTTGTAGGTTTGCCATCCCAAAGGTGTTAATATCCGACAATGGGACACAATTCAATGGCAAGCGGATTCGAGCATGGTGCGATGACATGAAGATCGAGCAACATTTTGCATCAGTTGCTCATCCGCAAGCCAACGGGCAGGTTGAGGTGACAAACAGAATCATACTGAATGGCCTGAAAACAAGACTGGAGAAGGCGTCGGGCGCATGGGTTGACGAGCTCACTTCAGTACTTTGGGCGTATCGAACAACGCCAAGGTCGACCACGGGAGAAACACCATTCAGCCTGGTTTATGGTATGGAGGCATTACCCCCGATCGAGGTCGAGGTCCAGTCAAAGAGATCGAGCGCATATGATCCAGAACAGAATAAGAGCTTGATGATGGCAGCCCTTGATACGATTGAAGAACTTCGAGAACAGGCCTCGATCAGAGTTGAGGCATACAAACAAAGGATGCGAGCAGCACATGACAGGAAGGTGAAAGTTAGGAGATTCCAGGTGGGCGACCTGGTTTGGAAAAGGGTGGACATGCTGAAGCATGTAGGCAAGCTCGAGGCCAACTGGGAGGGACCATACTTGGTCGAGAAGGTTCATGCGGGAGGAGCATATTCACTTAAGGATGCTGAAGGAAGATTACTCCCCAGGTCATGGAATGTGGCTAACTTGAAGAAATATTATGTTTAAAATTTTTTCTTTCTTTTTCTTTTTCCTTTTTCTCTTGTTGGAAACTTTTCACGACAATGATGTAATCGAATTCTCAATCTTGATTAATGAAATTTCCGTTTCAATTTTCAACACTTTGCCTAATCGATTGTTTTAATTTTATTGTGCATATGTGGTGGCCTATGTTGAATGACTGATCGAAGAAAAATCAATCATGATTAAGGCCGAGAGGCTGGATGGTCGCATGTAACGACCACCCCTTTGAGGGTGAACATGTGCTCGAAGACAAAAAAATCCATCATGATTAAGGCCGAGAGGCTGGATGGTCGCATGTAACGACCACCCTTTTTAGGGTGGACATGTGCTCGAAGACAAAAAAATCCATCATGATTAAGGCCGAGAGGCTGGATGGTCGCATGTAACGACCACCCGTTTGAGGGTGGGCATGTGCTCGAAGACAAAAAATTCATCATGATTAAGGCCGAGAGGCTGGATGGTCGCATGTAACGACCACCCCTTTGAGGGTGGACATGTGCTCGAAGACAAAAAATCCATCATGATTAAGGCCGAGCGGCTGGATGGTCGCATGTAACGACCACCCTTTTGAGGGTGGACATGTGCTCGAAGACAAAAAATTCGTCATGATTAAGGCCGAGAGGCTGGATGGTCGCATTTAACGACCACCCCTTTGAGGGTGGACATGTGCTCGAAAACAAAAAATCCATCATGATTAAGGCCGGGAGGCTGGATGGTCGCATGTAACGACCACCCCTTTAAGGGTGGACATGTGCTAAGAGGCACCTAAAGTCATAGGGATTCATTAATTCGTCAAGATTAGTTAAAGTGGATGAATGGCGTGGCTTAAAAAATCGGTGAAAATGATATCGACACATAGCGATAACGCAGGCTGGATAACGAACGCATCATATGAAGTGATACATCGACAAGCAGATAATCGAGAGATAAAGAAAATGCACAAATTTCAAACAAAAACAATATTCATTTAGCAAGCAAGGAGTACAGCGTTCAGCGAAAATTAAAACTACAATTTCATGAAGCAGCATTATTCAGATCAGCGCTAGCATCGGGGTCATGGGAGGTCTATTCTGGCAACGGCTCAAGCTGCTGCCCCATGGGCTCAGTCGGCTGGCTCGAGCTAGAGGTCGACCCAGTCCCGCCGGAAGATAGGTTTTGACGAGCAAGTGGGGGAACATACCCATCAGGGAGCTTGAAGGTACGCCTCAGCAGGTCGTCTTGGTCTACGACAAGCTTGAGCAGGCCTGACCACCAGTCGTGGTCGTCGGGCAGGTCGAGGGGGCTCTGATAGCCGACTGGAGCCTTGGGCATAGCATCCCAAATGGTTTCCATGTTGAACTCCTCGAACCCGTCCTCAGCTACTTGGATCCCCGCTTGTTGCATTATGGCCCCAAAGCAGTGGGTGCCGTAATCTTGCACGTCCTTTAGATACTGTGGCGAATGCTTGAAAGCAGCCGCGTGTGGAAGACCAATCGTCAAGCCCGAAGGGCAGCCTCGTCGATCAAGGGCTTAGCCCTCTGCTCGAAAGCAACATTTTCACATGTCCGAGCTGACTTCTCCTCCTCGAGGGCAGCCTCGAGAGCTTTTTTGGAAGCCATGAGGGCCTCTTTCTCTCCTCGCTCGGCTGCGAGGGCCTCCTCGAAGGATTTCAGGGCCCCCTCGAGCGTTTCCTTCTCAGCGGAGAGGGCCTTATTCCGGGCGGCCGACTCCTTCAGCCTTTCATGATGAGCATTGGCCTTGATAACTATCTCATCCAGCCGAGTGCCGAGCTGGAGATTGCTTCGCTCGATGGCTGGGATGGAACGACTCGGGCTCGCTAACGTCTGCTCGATCAACGGCGCGAGCTCGACCATTCCCTACAAGGGCACATAAAAGAAATGTTAGGGCAGTAACGAGGGGAGGAAATGGAATAAAATAGATAAGTGTCAAGTTATAGTAGGTTACCTGAGCCAGCCAGCGGGCAAGCCGATGGCCTCGATCTCGAAGGGTGTGACCGTCGTTATAGCGGTCGGTAGGATGGTCGACGGGAGGAAGAACATCCCGGAGGAAATGCGAGAATCCCACGCCGTCGAGCGTGGTGATTGAAAGCGCAGTCTCCTCAACACGACGATGCTTGCCGACGTTTTCGTCCCCCTCAGCAGAGGGACGCTTAAGTGGATTCTCCTCGAGCCGAGTCTGCTCGGGAGAAGCAGGAATGTGGATAACCGGGGTGGTCTGGTCATGCGATGGAGAGTGCGGCGGAGGAGATGATGGTTTCTCGGGTTGTTCTGGTTGCTCGACTGGCTGGTCAGCCGGAGGGTTGATCGAAGATGGCTGCTCGACGGTTACGTCAGGAGGAGGTGAGGTCGAGTGTGCAGACTGGGAGGTGGTCGAGTCAGTAGACTTTGAGCTTGACCCCTCGACGACTGGTTTCTTTCTCAAAGGAGCTTTCCTCCTAGTCACGGAAATAGCGGGCATCTCCGCAAAAAAATTACGCACAAGTTAAAGCCGCAATAGGTACACAATATGTGAAACAAACATGATGATACTCGAGCCTGTTGAGTGACAACACATACCTGGGTAACCCTCGATCCGGATGATCAAAAGTTTTCTGGCTAGGGAGAGGACAAGATTTGTGGGTAAGAAGTCCACAGAAGTGCAGGAGGTCCTCATCCTCGAGCAAGGTCTTCGACGCAACGGGTTTGCTGTTCCATACTGCAATTTGTTGGTCGAAAAGCGCGTTGGTTGAAGGTGTTGAATACTCACGCGGAAGTTCTTTGAGCCGAGGAGATGACGCCCAAGGGAAAGCAGGTTTGGGTTCGACAAATGCGAATTTGTCTTTCCACTTAGGGACGTTTGAAGGAGTGTCCGAGATGAAACGGACATCGTTGCGGCCTTTGAGGTAGAGCCCCTGAACATGTTTGGAGGGTGTATAGCAGTAATGGAAGAAATCTAGGTCGAGCCGACCTAGAAGAATGTGGCAGAGGATGATGAAGACAGTGATAAAACGGATGGCATTAGGCGGAAGTTGGTTCAAGGGCAGGTCGAACCACTTACAAAGATCGACCAAATCTTGGCTTAGGGAAAACGGATGCCGAGTTTAAATTGAATTTCAAAGAAAGTGTAGCAGTTTCGGGGAGGGTTTTCATAGGTATCTCGGGGGCCTGGAGATATGAAAGCCCAGCTGGCAGGATAGCCAACTTCTTCGGCATCCAGCCAGCCAGCTATAAGAGAGCGAGAGGAGGAAGAAGTCTTCTTAGAAGAAGAAGATACTCGGGTTGACTTACCCTTCTTCGGGGCCGCTTTGGGTGAGATAGTGCCAGGGACAGCCGGAGATGCAAGAGGTGTAGCAGCGGTCGAGGATTTTGGAGCGCCTTTCTTAAGATTAGAGGGAGGAACAACTCTGGAAAAAACGGAATGGCGAGAAAGGGGAGTATTATCTTCATCCTCCTCAGCAGCATCAAGAGCCTCTTCCGCGGCGTCAGAATCCCCAAATGCCGGCCGACGGGGATTGAGAGGGATGTGGTCAAGGGCATCCTCGTCTGATTCATCAATCAAATGAGTAGGTTGGCAGGGAGGAGAAGGTGTGACATAATCGGAAGGGCGTAAAACGCTGATAGGAGTGGCATTGTAGATCTCTTCGACAGAACTGAAAGGCGAGTGAGGAATAGGCCCATGAGTTGGGGATGATGACGTGGCGATCTCATCTTCACCAGAGTGATGGCTTTGCGTATTAGAATCGACGGAATCTGAAAAGTAGAAAGGAAAATTAAGAGGGAAGAAGAAAAGTTAGGGTTTCGAAAGGTGAAAAAAGGGGGATCTTTCCACAGATGAAACGAGAAGGTCTCGAGGAAAAGAAGAAGCAACAAGGAAAAAACCAAAAATCAACAAAATAAACGCACGCGAACACAAAATTAAAGCATATGAGACTTACTCATAGTTGCAGTGGAGAGCGGTTACCGGAAATTACTAAGAGAGAAGTCGCCGAGAGCAGGGAAGAACAATTTGCAGAGGAAGAAAGTACGGCACAAGGAAGTACAAGATTTGCAAAAGTGAGAAAAGCCCGAAAAATTGCTAAGTGCCGTATTTATAGGAGCACAGAGGAATAAGGTGAAGAGTTAATGGAGATAGCCGTTAGATAAAAGAGGATCCAACGGTGAGAAGAAATGAAGGAGGCACAGATAGCGAAGCGGTGCAAATCGCGAGGAGGCGCGATGATTAAAAGTACAGAGCTGAGAGGACATGTTGCAGGAGGAAATCACGCTGATAATAAAAGGAAATAAAAGGCAGTTATAGTGCACATTAAAATCGACCACGTGGTCGAAGAAAGGTGGCGGCATCAGCAACCGATCGAAAGAGGAGGCCAGATGCAAGTAGGAGAGCGAGAGGTTGGCAGAGTGGAGAAGACAGCTCGAATTCACTCTTAGATCGAGTCATTCAGACTCGACCAGAGTGGGGGGGACTAGATGATAGGGGATATTATATGACTAAGGATTAGACCGGTCTACCGCATCGGTCGGGCAAGCTCGAAGTAGATAAAACCGCATTGGTCGAAGGATGATCGACCAAAAGGGAAGAGATCGAGCAGAATAGCATGACTGGTCGATGATCGACCTAGCAATGGGGGGCTCGATCAGATCGAACACCCAACAGGTGGAGACCAGTCGAGAGCGTGGCTTGAACGCGAGAAAGCGCGTGGGTGGCGTTAGAAGATCCTAACAGCCTGCGTAGAAGAATAATCTCCCTCAGGTCAGAGGGACACGTGGCGAGAATACATTGGTGCAGAGCGATAGTGGTGATAACCACCTCTGACATCTCTGACACACGCACACTATGTGTGTACGGACGGGCAGTGCAGGCAGGACAGCTCACCAAAATCTGGGCAGCTCCTAGGGCAGGTATCTCACTCCTATATATATGGGAGTGAGTCTTTTCTTGTGACTTACGATTTATCCATTCTTTACTTTGGAAAATGGAACAAACACATACTGACTTAAGCATCGGAGGCTCTTCACCGAAAAACCCCTCCGGTGTGAGAGTTCTGTGCAGGTGCGCGGCGTTCTACCGGCGAGGGAGAGGTAGGCGAACCGATTTCAAGCCGGTCGGAGTGTTTTGCGTTACCAGGTTTACATTATTATAAATTCTCACTACTACTATTATTGGACATGATGGGATTTTTTTTTCTGGCATCACAATATCAATCATTCAATAGAAAGAAACACTGAATTGAATCATATATTGATAAACGAAATTATTTCTCTTATTTGACACAATGTTGATCTCAAAGACAATATTGCAACTAGGATTTTCAAAGTTGGAGAACAACTAAAGAGTTTCATGCATACTATCTTACAATCAAATAGACACAAATTTGCAGAAAGAGCTAAAAAATGCATCCTTCTTAGATATTTCATAGGTTGTAAAGGGTATAAACTCTACAACCTTGATACCAAGAAAACAATAATTTCCGGAAATGTGAAATTCTATTAAAATTCCTTCCTTTTATCACATCTGATTCAAAATCTACTCCAGAACATCTCTTTCCTCAACCACAGAACTTCAACTTCACTGATTCTGACCTCATGTTCATTCATCACCAGTGACTATACCTGTTATTCCAGACAACCCTAATCTTTCGCATACTTCAAATTCAGCCCCAAATGTTATCCCTCCTTCTCCTTCTCAATCAGTACACCCAACTTCTCCTTCTCAATCTGATCAAGGCAACAATCCTCAACTTCTCCTTCTCAATCTGATCAAAACAACAATCCTCAACACTCACCTCCATGAAGAATGTCTGTTTTCAGACATTGGTCAAAACTTAAGGTTAAACCGTTTTCGACTGGGGTACCAACGAGTTTAGAATAATGCATTCGAAAACGTTCTAAGATTCGTTAAATATATGTTTCTTGAGACAAACCAAAAATTTCTTAGGACGATTTCTCATTATTTCCACTCCTGGGACATACGTAGCTTTACCCATGTCCTACATTTCAAAGTTAAAGGACAACCACTGCTTAGTGTCGTTGATCATTCCCATGTCGTTTCCAGCCAACAATATGTCATCAATGTATAAAGAAAGAAACAAAATTTCTTCTTCACTTTTCTTGACATACACACAATGATCCTCATCAATCATGGTCAAACCAAATGAACAAATGCCTTCATGGAATTTGAGATATCATCGTCTGAAAGACTGCTTAAGACCATATATGGATCTTTTAAGGTGACAAACTTTATTGTCTTGCCCTTTTGGGACAAACCCAATAGTTTGATCCATATATATCTTTTCCTCAAGAGAACCATTGAGGAAAATTGTTTTTACATCCATTTGAAATAATTCTAAATCCAAATGGGCAACCAGGGCCAAAAGAAGACGAATAAAGGCAAATCTCACCACAGGAGAAAATGTCTCATCGTAATCTAAACCTTTAATTTGGGTAGAACCTTTTGCCACTAAACGAGCTTTGAACTTTTCTATTGATCCATCCACCCCATGCCTGATTTTGAATATCCACTTACATCCAATTGATCGACGATGAGGTGAAAAGTCAACAAGTTCCCAAACATTATTTTTAATCATTGAGTTCATCTCATCATTCATTGCATCTTTCCATTCTGAATTATATGGTGAATGCATTGCCTCTTTATAAGAGTTCGGTTCATCTACTTCGAAAGGAGTACAAAGAAATACATCCGCCTCAATTTGAAAAAATCGACGAGGACTTCTTCCACGATCACTCCTTCTCGAAGTAGGACCTTCATTATTTTCCAAACTAGTAGAAAAATTTCTCCCACTGTCCTCGAGAGGCATGGGACTATGAGCTTGATGACTTATCTCGTGCTCTACTCTATGAGGCTCATCCTCATTTTGAGTTTGTTTTTCACTAGTGGAATTTGGAAGAACTTCATTATCTGACCTTTTGAGGTAATATATCCCCATCGTCTCCTAACGATACTTGCATTTCACTAATGGAATTTAGAAGAACTTCATCATATTTGGAGACCTGTTGAGGTAACATATCCCCCTCATCTCCTAAAGATAATTTCATTTCTTGTTGTAACTCATACAACTGAAGGTCTTTCTTAATTTCACCAATACTTGGGAACTCATCCTTAAGAAAATCGACATTGCGTGAGTTTAGCTCAGTCATTCCACCATCTGGATGTTCACCAAACATAACATACCCTTTTGAATGTTCAGGGTATCTAATGAACACCATTTTGGTAGCTCTTAGACCAAGCTTTCCCTACTTGTGAGTTTAGTTATGCACATAGCTAGCCGAACCCGAAGGGCGTAAATGGTCCAAAATGGGTGATTTCCCATTCCACAACTCATATGGAGTGAGTGACACACTTTTACTCGGTACACGATTAAGGATGTATGTTTCCGTAAGCAACGCATCTCCCCAAAATTTAATATGAAGATTGGCTTGCGCCATCATCAACCTAACCATGTCCATTAGTATACGATTTCTTCTTTCAGCAACACCATTTTGTTGCAGAGTATATGGAACCGTAAGTTGCCTTGAAATACCTTTAGTCTCACAAAACTCTTTGAACATATCAGAGAGGTATTCACGTCCCCGATCAGTACGAAGAGTTTTAATTCTGCCTTCCTTTTGGTTTTCAACTTCGGCCACAAAACGTTTGAACGTATCAAGTGTTTCGTGTCGATAGAATAATAGGTACACATACCCAAACATGAATAGTCATCTATAAAGGTAAATAAAATATGTAGTCCCATTACGAGTTTTTATATTTAAAGGCCCACAAATATCAGAATGAATCAACTCTAAATGATTTGATGCTCTTGATGCCTTACCAAAAGGCTTTTTAGTAGCTTTTCCAGCAAGACAAGGTTCACATTTAGACAATTTAACCTTAGTCAATTGTCCCAAATGTCCCTCTTTAGCTAGCCTAGACATTCTATCTTGACCAATATGACCAAGCCACGCATGCTATTTAACAGATTCAGAATCAGTATTATAAAATGAAGCAAAATCATGTGATGAGTCATTATAACTTTCATCCAAGTTAAGAACAAAGAAACCATTCTTTAAAATACCACGTCCGAATAAATTATCATGATATAAAATGTCCAAACCACTAGTATTCAAGTTAAATAAAAAACCAAGTTTTAACAAGGAAACAAGTGAAAGTAAACAACTTCGCACCCCTGGTGCATAGAGCGTATCATGCAGGAGTAGTGTATTTCCACCATGGAGTTTAAGTTGGTATGTTCCAACCCGAAAGACATCTTCCTCGCTCGTATTTCCTAACATGACAGTTTGAGTGCCAATAGAAAACCGGTGGAACTCCACAAACCTAGATCATTCATGAACTATGTGCTTGTTTGCTCCCGTACTATAATCCAATTAGGAATAGAATTAGCAACTAATGCATGAGAACAAACATATAGTTCAAAAGAATTAGTGGCAGAAGGTACCTTTTTCGGCTTAGCACAGTCACGAGCGAAATGACATTTTAGTCCACAATTATAGCACTTCACACGCTCTATTTTTCTCTCCTTTTGGCCATGTGCCATAAGTTGTTTCTTGTAACCACCATTTGGTCCAGAATTTTAAGAAGGACAGGAAAATTTCTTGGCTCGTTTGCGCTTATTTCCTTGGCTTGACCACCATGGGCAACAAATGCAACATTGGAAGGTGCATGTTCTCTGACGTTCTACTTCCATTTCTATATGTTTAGCGAGTTGGGGCAGGGCTACCTGGGCTATGACCCAGGGCCCATTTTGTTGGAGGGGCACCAGGCACCAGCCCATATCTTATACTCTGCATATATATGTGTTGGTCTTATTTATTTCAATGAACTAAAAAAGTGGACACAAAGATTTATTATTTGTATTCTTTAGCACACTACCCCACAAGTTGACTTTTTCTGTTTCCTGTAGCATATTTCTGTCACACACCCCAAAACCACCCACCCGTTTTTTATGTCTATCATTTATTTATCCCTCTTTTTTTTTTTAACTTAATTATTTGACATCTAGTTACATTAATCTTTTTATCCATATTTATCTTATTTACTTAAATAATTTTTATTATTTGATGATAGGCTATTATAATTAATTTATAAATTATATTTAATTAACTTCTTAAAATTACTTTCAACATGGCTTAAGGTTGTTTGATAAAATTTTAATATATATAATAATTATTTTGTAGCTATTTATGGTTTATCTGTAATTCTTATTTGCTTTACCCTTTTTTAGTTATGTGTTGTGAGAACTATTATTTTTATAGCTCAAACATAGAATAAACTAACTAAAGATCAATAATAATTAATACTATAATATATTTATATCATTTTATGTATTTAGGATAATTTTGATAAAGTTTAATTATAGTTTTACTTACTAATAATTTTTAGTTAACATATCATCATGTTTGAACTACAAAACAAACCATTCTTATGACATATCAAAACCACTTAAAAAAGTGAATCATATCAAATTTAGCAACAAATTAATCAATGCAATAGAAGGATACATGAAATTTTGATTATGGTGATACAATTGATAATTATTTCGCTAAAAAATCTAAAGAAACTTTGTAAGCGATTTTACTATTACTATATTTTTATCGCTAGTTAGTTATTTGATGCGCACGAAATATATATTGAGACATTAAGTATTATCTACTAGAAGATGAAAGTGCGCCATAACCTTTATCTTTATATATGTGATGAATTGTGAGGCTGTGCCTTACATAAGAAAATATACAAATTAACATGTTTAGCAAAATAATTATTTGGGCACTGTCGATATTATATAAATACTCTAGTTTATATATATATGTATAAAATAATTAAGGCACTACTTTTGCATTTGGCCCAGGGCCAAATAATGTCCAGGACCGGCTCTGATTCTCGCAATGAGCCATGAGGAGCTTGAAGTTCTTCTAATTCTCAGAATCATTTTGTAAGTGAACGAACCACATTTAGAACTTGTTCCTCATTAGATACATCTCGTCCCGCAGCTTTTAGGTCACGTATCATGGCACTCATGCCACGCAAATGTTCAGCAACATAGTGCTTAGGATCCATATTGTAATCCATACACTTTAAGTTCAAGGCACGGAGCCTAGTAGTCGAAGTTTGCCCGAAGGTGACCTTAAGCTTGTCCCACATGTCATTAGCCGTGGGAAAATTCTCAAACTCTCCAATAAGGTCATTATTCAATACAACATAGTATAGCGTGCAGAACCATCCTTTTTAGACTACGTTTGATAGGTTGCCAATTCTTTCCTGTACTGCGCATTAGCAGTATCCTGTGGCTCAATCACAGTAGTGGACAAGGTTTCCAGAACCTCGCGTTCATTAAGAAGATATTGAATCTTCCTATGCCAGATGTAGTAATTGGTACCATCTAACTTTTTCGTTGGTGGACAAATCTCCAATCATAGATTTAATTCTCATCTACAAGTATATAAAATGGATTTTAGGCATGAGGTCTATATAATTAAATTATCTTTTTTTATTTTTGTTTATGCCATGAGTTCGAAAATTTTGCCAAGCTCATAATCATCACAAATAACACAAACTAGAATAAATATAATTTAATTAACATGAAACATATTCATTTATTCCTGTTGTTGTTTAACAAATAAACACAAATATAAACATCACAAAGATATTTAAGTCTCATAACATGAATAACATATATTCATATATAATATTAAATAAATATAAACATCACAAAGATATGTAAGTCCCATAACATGAATAACATATAGTCATATATTCATGTATCATATAAATATAAACATCACAAAGATATTCAAGTCTCATAACATGAATAACATATATTCATGTATCATATTAAATAAATATTTAAATATCACTTAGATAATTTAAATTATAACAAGAAGCAAACACAATATTACTAAAATATTGACTTATTCTTTTCATCATAATAACAAATATTATGACAATTTCAAGAAGATTTTTATTTAATGGTAATCATGAATACCATATAAATATTTAAAAAAACATAATAATACAAATATTATTATTAGTCAAAGAATATGGAAGAAGAAGATATAATAAAGGGATTGGTAAAAGCATTTTTACCTTCTTCCTTCATATACAAGTTAGGCCACAAAACCTAATTATTCCACCATATTTTTTTTTTCTCTTTATGTCATTTTCATGATCACAAATTCATGAATGACACTAATTCTATATTTAACACTTAGTTAATTAAGAGAATGAATTTTATGTAACAAATATATAAATATATTCGTTTATTAAAATGAACGTCGGAGGAATAAACGGGCTCTGATACCACTGTTAGTGGTTTTATATAACACATATAAATATATATATAGTACTAACCTTTATGTAGCGGAAGCGAAAACTTGCCCGTATCTTTTATCCGACGACGACTACTAGAGTCGTCGATATCCTCCACGCTCTAAAACCCAAGCCGCCTTATGATTTCGGCTCAACAAGAGAAAAACACTATAAAGATTATGTATATTTTTCTAACTTGTTTGCTTGTCTCGTATTGTCTCGTTTTCAAGATGCACAAAACATCAATTTATACTAGTCTGCATGGAACTCAAATTAAATGAAGACTTAAACATACTTCTCATAACTCCATACTTAATGGAGATGAGGTTGTAACACCACCACCTTTAAGTAGATGTTACCAATCAATTGATGTAACATCAATTACAAACAATAAAAAGATTGAAAGCTATACTGAAAACAGTGACAATGACTGTTATTAACTAATAAACTTTATGTTTTCCACGATTTTATAATATCATATTGACACCCATAAAGTATCTTTTTAGTTTTGTTTATGTCCATAGCCCACTAACTTAATTATTTGTTGTCACCGTGTAGACTTAAAATAACATACTATATATGAACCCCTCTAAATTGTAAGACAACTGATCGTCTCAATCAACCAAAATATAACAAGTTAGACTTCATTCAAATTCCAAATGATTAAGGAGCATCGACATAAATCTAATGAAGCCTTTTATTACAAACTTTTTGTGATTTACGTTCAACACACCAACATAAAATTGTTAATCTTAAGAGTACTTGAATTCAATTTATAAACATAACTTGTAAGTTCGCAGAATTAATTGAGATGTCCAAAATTAATTTGTGTTAAATCCCAGATTGCTTTAACATCCACATATGTATATAATACTAGTACCAATCGCCTTTGTCTATGCGTGTCAATAATCAAGTTAAAATTGGCTAAAGATAAAAGCTTGGGTACCCCTTAAAACAAATCAAATCCCTTTATAAAAACAAAACATGTGCAAAAACTAAAATACAAAATGTAACGAAAAGAAAATAGGCTGAAGGACAACACAGTATCCTAACAGAAAATAAATTCCGGCTTAACGATATTAACTTCTTTTTACCATATCTAGTACCTTCTCAATTTTTATTCTCAAAACTATGTTTCATATATAAAACAAAACCAGTCACATAAAAACCTCCAAAGCTTTCACTTCATAAAACAAAACAAGCGCCAACATTGAACAATAATCATTTATTTTTCAGCATATTCTTTCCGCATCAAAAACTAATAACTAACCATTAGACAACTAATGTGATTTGGTAAAAATCTTCCAACTAAGTCTAGCCAATAATTTTCTCTCGTATGGGAGTGATTTTCTCTCGTAGGGGAGGTGGCTCTCTTAGTGATTGAGACGTGTATCTTCGCGTGGTGTTGAAGGGCAGATTGTGGTTGGTAACAGGGGTTTGGCTTGTGAAAGTAGGGTTCTGGGGGAAGGATTTGGTGTTGTTAGAGTATTATAGGGTCATCATCGGTGGAGGATGAGCTGGAGCAGAAGCTAGGGCAGTTCTCGTTATCTGAAACGGAAAATCAATTGATTGATATAGAGGAAAAGGATGTGAGGGTTAGTTCTGAGGAATATAGTAGAAGTTTATTTGGGAAAATAATAGGGGATCGTCATGCGAACTGGGTAGGAGTGAAGCGAGTAATGAGTAATATCTGGAAGGTTGTGATCGTTTTCGAGGTCCGAGAATTAGGTGTCAATTTCTTCCAGTTTATCTTTTCTTCAAGGGCGGATATGTAGAAAGTGGATATTGGTAAAAATTGGATTTTTTACAACCAATACCTGATCTTGAAACAATGGAGACGAGGCATCAACATTGCCCACCTAATATTTGAGGAGATTAATATCTGGGTACAAATTCATAATGTTCCCATTGATTGGCTAAGTTCTAAAGTGGGAATCAAAATTGCAGAGTGTTTAAAGGGGTCCAAAATGTGAACTTAGCCAAAGCAGGTTGTCAGGGAGGAAGAATTATCAGAATTTTGGCAACTGGTAACTTGCAAGAGTCATTACCAAGGTGGACGAAAATCCGATTGGGTGATCAAATTGTTATGGTAAGTTTTAGGTATGAGAAGCCGGTCAACATGTATTTCTATTGTGGAAGAATCAGTCATCTGAAAAGAGGATGTGAGAGACGAGTTGCTGACATAGGCTCTCAACAGCTGAAAGAGGGCGAATATGGAGACTGGATTAAAGCTGAAGAAGGGGGCATATGAAACAATTCTCCTGGGCAACCAAATCAGTCTGATACAGAGGGTACTCAACAAACCCCCTCTCAATCCAGAGAGGCAGCTTCTGAACAACGGAGAAATCATCCATTGTGGGACATTACCACAGGGGGTATGATGTTAGAGGTTCAACAGGCCAGTTCAGAGTTGATGCTTAGTGGAATCTGCTGCATCTACTAAGTAGGGAAATGGATGAAAACCTAGAGGGGAGTCAAGCTCAAAGATTCAGGAGATACAGAGTTTGAAGAGGACCAATGGAACACCTTGACCTAAATAAACACCAAAGGAGATGGAGATGGACACAAATCAGGTGGGGCAGGAACTCATTCTTCTGTCACAGGAAGAATCAAAGCAACTCAAAACCTGGAAGAAATCCTCAGTGAAAGATGGGAGACTAGTGAGACAATATGAAAATGGTAAGGAGATAACCATTGCAGCAGGAAGTAAAAGACCATGGGTTCAAGAGCATACTATCCAGGAAAACAGTAAGTTAGAACTGAACATGGACAAGGGTAAGAAGCATAAACAGTCTTGTGAGGAGGGGATGGAGGCAGCCAACCATAAATGGCTCTCAAGTGAACCATGAAGGCTGTGGTGTGGAACTGTAGAGGTCTGGTGGGCCCTCTACAGTTTCCCAAATTCGAGATGCTATTATAGCTCATCACCCAAATTTTATTTCTCTCTCTAAAGTAAAAAAAACAAAAATCCTTTTCTATTTCTGTATGGAATAAATTGGGTTTTGGTTGGAGATGTTCAGTGGTGGAACCTGAGGGAACTAGGGGTGGTCTCTTACTTATGTGGTCAGCTGAAACAATTATCTGTCAAATCAAAGAGTATGACTTTAGTGTGCAGGTGGAATACAAGAGAGCTATGGGAGGGAGCTCTGAATGGATAGTCTTTGTGTATATGAGCACTGATAAGAATCTTAGGCAGGCTCAATGGTAAATGCTGGAAAGAGATAAAGAGAATTGGGGGGGAGAGGTGGTGCATTGTGGGGGATTGGAATGAGATTAGCAGTATGGAGAAGAAGAAAAGAGGTAGTGAAAAGTGACAGAAGTTTCCAGGATGAGCATGATTGAAATACAGATGCAGGGGCACCAGTACACCTGGGGTAATAACAGAGACAATGAAGGCTATGTGGAGGAAAGGCTTGATAAGGCCTTTGGATCTATGGGGTGTATAGCTGAATATGCAGGAGCAAAGGTCATAAATTTGTTTAGATCAGCTTCAGACCATGGGATGCTTATTTTGGAAAGTGGTGGTCAGCAACAGAAGAGACCTAGAAGATTTTTCTTGGACAAACGGTGGATTAAAATGGAAGGGTGCAGAGAAGTCATTGAGCCAACTTGGGACAGAACACAACCTAGTACTCCTATGTTTATTTTAAAGGAAAGTATCAAACAAACCAAGGTGGCATTATCTCAGTGGAGCAAAGATTTCAGATCACAGAGGAAAGAGAGAATTCAGAAACTTACTCTTAAGCTTGAAGAGATGAGGGCCCTGGGACGAGATAAGAGTTGGCCGGAGTGGGAGAGTGTTAAGCAGGAATATGAATCATTTCAGTGCTCTGAAGAACAATACTGGATGCAGAATCCAGATTACAATGGCTTAAGGAAGGATACCTCAATATCAAGTTTTTTCATACCTATACCTTGCAAAGGAGAAAAAGAAATGCAATTACAAGGCTAGTGGAGGGAAACCAAGTGTTGGACTCAGAACAAGCAATTGAAGACCATGTGGTGAATTCTTAACAATCATTGTTCACATAAGAAGGATCTTCAAGAGGTAACACAGTACTTCAATACATTCAACCATTCATTACCTCTGAGATGAACAGGAACCTTATTGCTCATGTGGACAATGAAGAGATTCAGAGGGTACTATTTCAAATGAATCCACTCAAAGCTCCTGGGGAAGAAGGCCTCACTGCTTTGTTCTACCAGCATTACTGGCCTACCATCAAACAGAAGGTGTGTGCAGCAGTTCAGAGCTTCTTTACCTCAGGACAAGGTATTGAAACCACACTCTTGTTTGCTTTATTCCAAAGTGCATAAATCCAGTCTCTCTTTCACAATATAGACCTATAAGTCTATGCACTGTGGTGTACAAGATTATCTCAAAAATTTTGGCATCAAGATTGAAAAAGTGTCTTGACCTATGTATTAGTCCTGCTCAATCAGCATTTATTCCTGGAAGACAGTTGCTTAATAATGTGGTCATAGCTCAGGAATATTTTCATTTTCTTAATAAACATAGATCAGGCACTCATTGCTTCATGGCTTTAAAATTGGACACGGTGAAAGCACATGACCATGTTGAGTGGCAAGGTTTGAGGCAAACTATGTGCAAGATTTGTTTTGACTCTTTATTCATTAAGTGGGTAACGGCATGTTTTACTTCTTCCACTTTCTCTTTTTTAGTGAATGGTAAAGCTGCTGGTTTTGTGTCACCCTCTAGAGGATAGAGACAAGGGGACCCTCTGTACCCTTATCTTTCTTCTTATCTCAGAGGTCCTATCCTCTCTGATTAAAGCAACTGCTGATTTGGGCATTTTCAAATGACTCAGACTAAACAGAGATGGGCCGACCTTGACACATCTGCTTTTTGCAGATGATTCGTTGGTTTTTTGTGAAGCTGAGCAGGGTCAAACAATTCTGTTTGAGGAGTATCTTGAATTCTTATATGCTTTTCTCTAGTCAGAAGGTTAACTTGTTAAAGCCTTCTGTCTTTTGTATTCTTATATGGCTGTGTTTGAACACATCTTGTCAAATAAAGCCGTAAAAATTCAAACTTTATACAAAACGAATTAACTAAGTGCTCTGATACCACTTGTTGGAATCTATGAGGATCTTGTTATGTACAAGTTACGAATTCAATAGCAAACGTAAACCTATGCACAGCGGATCTAAAGGTTTGACGTAGAAAACTTACGGCTTCAAAAATTTTCTGAATCTGTCAGATTTGGGATGACCGAGAACAGGTCACGAACGGAACTGGATCACACGAACAGGATGACGGGATTGGGTCACACAAATCGGCCGGAACGTGTCGCTGCTGGTGGCCGGTCCTGTCGATAGGCTCGTCGCGGCTTGCCGGCAGTCGTGTTGCGATCGGCGGCGGTTCGTCGGCTCCGGCTCTGCTCATCGATGGTCGGCGGTCCTCGGGCTCCGGGTCGTGGATCGTCGATTGCTGTGGAAGATCACCGGGTCTCGATTACCTTTGGATTTTCTACTGTATTACTCAAACACCTCATCAACTTGTACCAGTTGAGCAACAAGAAGAAGACAAAGCTGGAATGAGAACTGAGAGAGAAGGGGGGGGGG